>LD533329.1:159340-173512 GCA_001465055.1 Ptychodera flava | reverse complement strand
TCGACGAGATATCGAGAGTAGAACAACTCAATTTATTTTTACTAACAGAACACTGGGAATACTGGGAAATTCAGCTCCAAAGGTTAAAAAACCCAAACCAAAATCGATGAACAGCGTTTTGTGGTGAGGTCTTGATCTCATTCGCTGACTGAACCCGGTATTACTAGGATGATAAGTTTCTATTTATCATGTAATTCTATACTTATCCAAGACTGACACACAAGTAACAACTTCTAAGTATCACTCTATGTACTACGTTGTGAGTTCGATTCCAGTCGAAAATTTACTGATTTGCTCCCTATAATTATGTCATCATCTTTGACGCGATGAAAGGTTCAATGTTTAACTTACGCCACTGCAAACACTGTTTCGAAAACATTTGTTTTAAATATTTAGCAAAGGTTATGTAAGTGTTGATTTGTGATTAAATTGATTAATCATTCATAAATATTTCTTGTAGCGAAGAGTAACTCGAGACGAGAGACTGACACTCCAATAAAATTTGCTGACGAAGATTCGAGAATAGCACTAATCGCAAATGACGTCACTGTTCTCTCATTAATATGCATAAATAAATATTTGTCTGCATTTTCCGCATGAACGACGAAAATAAAACTTGGTAGCGTTACAATGGTTACTAAAAGTCACGCTAGTTCGTGGTATTTTATCGCTCAGACTACAAACTGCAACAACAGCCGCGCATGCAACAACAAAGTTTTCCGAATTTTAGGCAGTGTTGTCCGAAAGTCGCACGCGTGCAGTTATATTTAGGCCTAGTAACAAACCTGAAATCGCGATCAACGCTATCATGTACGGGTGTCAGTTTTTGCTTGGATGGAGGCCTATGTGTAGGTACTTATGTAGGTAGGTATGTATATAGGTAGGTAGGTAGATAGGTAGGTAGGCAGGTAGGCAGGCACGCAGGTACTTATGTAGGTAGGCAGGTAGGTAGGTGGTAGGTAGGTAGGCAGGCAGGTAGGTCGGCAGAGTATGCAAGTTGTACGTATGTTATATACGTGCACATGCATGCACGTATATGTATTACATAGTAATTGCATCATTGTCATTATGCACCACGGCTGTATTTCCAGTGAATGATATATTAAGAACGATATTATGACGGATGTCAAAATGGGTAAAGTGGATCAGTGAAGAATTCATAACAGGAGGATAGAGTACGAGAATATAGCGCGGACAGTGGCGGCACATACTGGTGGAGGGGGGTGCGGGCTGCGAGAGGAGCAGGTGTTAATGTGGATGGGAAGGTCAGGAAATTACTGTGCTTTTGCACGATGGCCTAATGAGAAACAGTCTTGTGAGATGAAAGGATGGGAAAAGGACAAATGTAAGTAAACACTGCATAAGGTTGGTGGACTCGTAGAAGAAACGACATATATAAGCTTATATGCTGAACGTGAGTGAGGGTAAAAATATCTCTCGGTGGTAGCAGAAAGACTTGGTGGGTACTCGGCAGATGAATCCCAATGAGACTGGGATTATCTGCTGAAGCCAGTTACTAAATCCGCCATCTTGTTTACCCCGTACCCGCTATCATAATGCAAATGGAAAGCTCGGCACTCGAACTGTGTGTTTGAGTTGGACCAATACATTTGAAAACTTTGATAGGCTGCAGGGAATGTTGCAGAGTAGACCTGGTTCTATCTGAAATCAAAGGGGTTGTATCATTATTTGCTATTGTTGCCGTCATGGTGACTAAGTCTACATCTTTCTACTGTTTCTACCTCGGATAGAGTCGCTAGGGGATGTTCATGCTGTTGTACTGTCGCTGGATTCAGAATGAACCGATCTTGGCATGTTTCATTGTTATATACTGATAATTTTCCGGTTAGGTCTTACTTCTCTTAATGGTTTTTACGTATGTAAGGTCATCAAACTTTAGATTCAAAGGTATACAAAGTCCGTAATTGCCTGTCATTTTTTTATTATGTGCTGCAGATATTCTTTCATGCAATCACTATTTTATTCCTAGGCCTCTATTCTTTCATGCATTTAGATTTGAAAATGTGACGAAGCACACGGAAGTGTGTACTCCTTCAGGGCTCCAAATCAGCAGCAGACCATTGTCACTAGCTCATCTCTGTCGAAACGGTTTGGAAAGTGCCGGCCAGGTGATCATAATGTGACAGCTATGTGATCAGCCATCGAAGGGTATAAAAAATACCCTTGCTCTTTATTTTTTTTTCAACAAGCACATTTTAAATTTGCTGAAATGTCAGTATGTGATATGAATACAGTCTACGTGATGTGTGAAGATGGAGAGGCATGCTAATGTTGCAGTGGTGGCTTGTATCTGACGCTAAAATTCTACGTCGGGTTGAATTGCATCATAGTAGGATGACATGCACGGACATTATGGTGAAATTACCGCACCACGTTTGAAAACGGGCGCCACGCATTCGATGTCTTTGATACTTTTTTCGAACCTTACAAGTGTAGATACAAACTGACAGCGAAGAACATCTTCATAGCCTCAGTGAGAGAAAATACATCTTAAGGTAGCATGCGCCTCGAAAGTGAAAGACTTAAACTTTTGCGCAAAGTTTCCTCAATGAAACTGTCATAAATCAGGGGTCACAGTGCAAAGGTTGGTACCAAACAAGTTTATACCTAACATTCATGGGGAAAAATACAATTTTCGATTTTCAAAAAACTAAGTAACTGTGAAAATCTTTCTCACTGCATAAGCTTCGAATATATGTCCCTGAGGCGCATTTTACCTAAATTCAAATTTTTCATCACCTTTATTACAGTAAATTTTATTAATAATAGTTGAATATCCTTTTACGACAGAAAATAAAATAAACTGAGAACCCAGAACACGGTGTTGAGGGACCGTCGTTGAAATGAGTGTATACCTTCGTACAGTATGTTCGCCGTAGATCACAAATTCTCGAACGTACTAAATAAACCTGGCCCTGCATGGTATTAAATTCAGCTTACTGTTGCTTCACTCGGTCAGAGATATCTGCCAATTAGCATATCAGTAAAATTTCAACCTATGTTGATCATTGCTGGATTTTTGTCTATGCAATGATCCATTAACGATATATCGGTCCCAGAGTTCGTTTAAGCTTATTCGTTGCTATTTGTCAGTATATTCGATAGACGGTTCTAAAGCATGAGGCTACATCCCGACCGATGAGGTTGAACTTTAAAAGTACCGCAGTGATACCGCCACCAACGTTAAATGCTTGTAGATGATAAATAGGTCATGAGTATCAGTACTCTGGAGAATGTGGGTGCTTGGTTCACTTCTCGGCAGCATCTAGCTTTTCCAAAGCCGTGTTGAAGTGATCAATTTTTGCCTTGATTATTCCTGGCACTGCTTGGTCTAGTATTATCCTTGGAATGGAAAGCTTCGGGTCGTTCTGTCCATATTCAACCAAGCGACATTTACTCGGTTCTCTGAACAGGGTAGAATAGAATAGAATAGAATGGAATAGAATAGAATAGAATAGAATAGAATAGAATAGAATAGAATAGAATGGAATAGAATAGAATGGAAAAACAACACTATACAGCAGACAGAGGCTGCCGTATTAATTATACTGTGTATTTAGGACCATATGCCAGTGCTAACATTTTAGACTTTGACAAAAAGTAATACCTTTACAGTTTGAGTTTTCTAGTACACATTAGTAATAACCCTGTGGTATGAGCTTTATCACTGTAGTTAATGGGAAAACAAGATGTGTTTTCATTCACAGAATAAGTCTATATGGCACAAATTAGTATTAGCATGTTCTCAGTCTTTTTGAAAAGGCAAATAAGTAATTACGAACCAGTATTAAATGGACACGTCTCTCATCAGCTCATCATTGAACGAATTGATTGAACGGACACAACTTTCAACATACGTATACATAGATACGTACATACATACATACGTACATACATACATACATACATACGTACGTACGTACGTACGTACGTACGTACGTACGTGCGTGCGTGCGTGCGTGCGTGCGTGCGTGCGTGCGTACGTACGTACGTACATACATACATACATACATACATACATACATACATACATACATACATACATACATACATACATACATACATACAAACGTACGTACGTACAGACAGACAGACAGCAAGATAGTATGACAAAAGAAGACAGACAAAGGACTGAAATCAGTGCACGTAAACAGTTGATGTCAACAAGTAGTATTAAACGCAATGACTTGGAGTTGAGGTATGCCACTAAAATGCCTTTCTTACCCAGCAATTTCATAAACGAATCTGCCTGACGGATATATCACACCTCGTACAAATTTCTTGTCCTCTGGGCATTTTGGATGATCCACACTGACGTCTGGATATGAGAAATAAATGAAAAAAAGTTTTACGAGTACTAGCAGATACACATTATCACGTAAGCTAGAAGAGCTGTAAGCAAGCTCACACCAGGGTCTATGGTGCAAGTGATTTAAATACATGGGCATTTGAACGGTAATGAATTGATAACAAACAATGTGTTTGTCAAAAAAATAACTTTGACTGGAAAACGATCGCGCCTTTTGATTGGTAAACATGCATCTTGCAATATCACTTTTACAGGGCAGGTCGTATTTCAACGCGGGTTGTTTTAGATCCTTCTTTTCCAAGTGTGAGATAATTTTGGCGATTGAAAACCTGCCATTTTTCCTACATAAAGTTTGATTCGACCCCTGACTGTAAATCCTAAGTCAACAAGTTTAGCAATTTGCCACAAGTATTTTACATTGTATAACGAATTTATTTATGTGAAATTTTGTTCGAGTAGGCTAATTGATTGATTAAAATTCATCGGTCACTATGGCTTGTAAATTTAATGAACGATTTTAGAATTATCCCTGTTAGAATCGATGCCTAGGTAGTTCTATAAAATATTTCATGTATAATTTTTCGCAAAGCAATATGTAGCTAAAGTATTGTAGAATGCTATTACTACAATAATAATCTTTGAAAAAGGTCACCAAACACTGCGGCTTACATAAAAACAGCTTTTAGAGGGAAAATAAAACCACAACAAAAGATAATTATTAAGTTAACATCTTTGAAAAATTACTCACGGGCCAAGACGTGAAGGCTCTTCTCTGGGTAGTGTCGTACACCTGGCATGGTTATGAACTCTCTGGCCGAGATAAGCCCGAACATTGCCGAATCAGACACCGACCGGAGTATGTGCAGATTGTCAGGACCCTAAGGAGACAACATCAGATTGTAACGGAAATGAAGAGCGCCCTTGCCGACAGTAACCGGCACTTCCATCAATTATTGTCTAAAGAATAAACCTAGATTCTGAGACCTGATTTGCTGAAGGGTTGATGACGTATCAATGACATCATAAATATTTTAAAAAATCGACCGAAACTTTCAATGGAAATCAGGCAATAAATCTTACAGAAATGGCGAAATTTGTACACGGTAATTACCGACGTCAAAAAAAAAAAAGTCCGCGAAAGAATTTGAGAATTCGAGAAGCCGCTGCTGTGCAAAAACCGTGTGCGCGTGCGCTCTTGAACACAAAAAAGTTCAAATGTAGGTCAGAAGACTAACAAATCTACAACCATGATTAACGCACTTAATCTTAAAGGGACAAAGTCGGCCATTTTTTCATGAATTTTGTTTGATACGAGATACTATTTATATTGTTTGACATGCTGAAAGATACTGAATGAATGGGTGACCATGCATATATTCGACCCCGGTTTTAGACACGATAAATGAAACCATTGCGAAAATGAATTAATGATCATGACCATTAATTCATTTTCGCGATGGTTTCATTTAATTTGTCTAAAACCTGAGTCGAATATATGCATGGTTACCCATTCATTCAGTATCTTTCAACATGTCAAACAATATAAATATTATCTCGTATCAAACAAAGTTCATAAAAAAATGGCCGACTTTGTCCCTTTAAGTACATATCACGTGAACATAATTTAGTCAGATTTTTATTACTCAAAAGTTAAAGCAGAGGTATTTTATGTATCAGGGTCAAAATTTTGCATTTCACAAATATTTACATGGAGAAGTTAAAGAAGTTTAAGTAGGAGAGGTGATCCAACTCATTTTTCAAGACAAATGAATATTTTACCCGCCCTTTACGATGAAAATACTACAATAAAACTCCAAAGCCCAGACTTCTACAAAACACGCCGACTGATCTCACTCCAGAACTAAACTATCCAAAAATACCTTCTCTATAGTTTCGCTAAGTTCCCAATTATTCTCCTTTTCAAAATCACATACAGAAAACAGCTACCGTTACTTAACACTTACACCTATGTGTTCAATCAATTCAATGCTCTTGACGCCCTTGTCAGCGGTTTCCATGAACTTCCAGTCGAAGGATAAGTCAATGTTTCTCTGCGGACTCATATTCATGGTGCGTTCAATCTTGTATCTATCGTAGATTTTGGAGAAGAAATCTTCTGATCAATTTGAGAAAACAAAGCTTATAGTCTTATACATTTACATTTTCTTATTCTTAAAATCCCGTGATTATGGTCATACTGTGAGGAGAAACTATACCAAAGAAAGTAAAATCTGCTGTAATTACATATGTCGGAGTACGAAGAAGATTAAAGTCTTAGAGCTGTTAAATCTTCCGGAGGGGTATTTCTTTTGATGGAAGGGATTATTCATTTCGAGTATAAAAATGTAAGTGCTCAACAGGTCGAGTCAGAATATTGTATGACAGACATACGCAAGTAAGATATCCAACAAGCGAATGCCGGAACAATAATTGTATGATTATAGGTCATAAAAATAGATGATAGTACTTTATAGGAATAGTCGTCGGAAGTACCTTAAAGAGCGTTCCTGTGTGAACGGATGACAGAGATGAAAAGAAAGGCTTAGAGGTCGAGGGGAGGGTGATTTGGGAGGAGAACACCCGAAGCGATTGTTCGGAGGGGTCAGCCGGTAACAAAATCTTGAGCTGAATTAGATCTAGGTGGCGCTGCCAGGAAGACCGAAGAAGACGCTGCCCATAGCCAGACAACAATATCACAAATCAAGATAATCATCATGGGGTGGGGGGTAGGGGGTCGAAGTCAGTTGCTTCACAAAGTTAATCGAAGGCCCTCTGAGAAAACCCTGCTGTTTTTATAATGAGGATTGAGCTGATTACGCCAAATTTCACGTTACTTCTGCCCCAGGAAGGGTAATCACCTATGATCCGTGGATTTGATATCCCATCCCCTGCCTGTTCGCCTAATGTAGACTTTGACGGAGGAAATCTTGATAAATTGAAGACTTGATCCAAGTTTGACACACGCACAACTCATTGCCCTATAGGAGCACTATTGACCTTTGCCAATTATCTCACAGGAAACGCAAACTTTTGCATTCCCACCAGTTAACGCAAAATTGTAGACTTTGTTCATTGAATTGACCAGGTACGACTGTACCAAATCGGGCACAGTGGTCCTGGCAGGAAACCTAGTCAATACTTATACTCACAGTATTCCATCAAAAGCGTCAGACTTCTTTTGATAAATGACCAAGTCGCCCTGAAAAATACAATGAGTGCACAGACAACGACGCTATGGTCACGGAAAAAATCATTATTTAATGCCAACTCCACTGTTTCGCCGATGGTATTGTTTGAAAGTTTATTGACCTTGGCTCCGCGTCTAAAATCATGACAATGCGCACACTATGATGAGTCCATGAGTCACAGAATCCTCGTTTTACCCTTTCTGTGTCACGTAGTGTGGTTATAAAGTAACTAGGGACTTAATGTCGCTACGGGTCAAATAAATGTACGATCAGTCTAATGACTTAGGAATGTCACGGTTAATGTCATTAACTGTACTATTAAGGGATTATGAGACAAACTCGGCCTTGCAAAGATGAGTAGAATATTTTATCAGAGAGCTATCGATGTAACAAGCAACTATGAGATTGATGAATTCACATGGTACATTTGCATTTCATATATACCACATCCATTTCAAATGATTCTTACCGACGTTTTAAGATGTTTCCAGTCCTTATCGTCCTCATGGTATTCCCACAGTTTCTTGATTGTCTGGTCCATTATACCGTTGTAGTCTGTTTGTGCCATGATTAAAGCTGGTTTTGGCTACCTTACCGAAACGTCGACTGTCTGAGTGAAGAGGCGCCGTATAGCTGATGTCCCGTGATTCGAATGAGACTCTGGTCCAAGGTCCAAAGGTGTTCAGTAATGCTCTAGTTTTTCACTAACAATTCAAAATTGTCGTTTCCAACCATCAACTAGGACGTGAGGATTTCAGTTATAGTTTTTTTATCTTCACAAGCATGCAAACTGACGATAACATGAACAGTAATATAACTCACATTAGAACACTGATGCTGAAGATAGCGTACGCCTCGAAAGTGAAAGACGTAAAAATCTTGCTCAAACTTCCTCAATGAAAATTTCGATAATTCTGCTACTAAATCAAGAATGAAAATAAGGGTTCGCCGTGCAAAGTTCGGAACTAGAGAAACAATTGACCAGATATTTACCGATATTTTAAATGCGAAATGGCCGTCATACCTGTGTTAACCCCATTGGGAAAATAAAAATTTTTGATTTCAAAAAAATTAAGACGGTGATAATTGTTCTCATCCAAGAACTATAAAACGAGTCTCCACAAATTGGTAGATCGGAAGAGAATTACAAAAAATTGAGGATTAAAATCTAACTCCATGCGCATTCTGCCCTCAGGAAAAGTTCAAACGTTACCCTTACATGTAAGGAGCTTTCAGTTACTGGTCCGGAGAAATTAAAGGGAAAATATAGTTTTACAAACCTGCCCCTTTGAGAGGGTCAATTTTTTTGCTTAGAGTCACTTTTTACATTTGATGATTTTATGTTGAAGGTAGATTCTCCATGTGTTGTTTACGGCATTAAAAAAAACCCAACGTGATTACAATCCTACGAGAATTGCAATAGCTGTCCTACAGTACACCATAAATGACACCAGCCCTGTCGCGGTTTGTTGGGATTCAGTACAAAATGAACGGTACATGTACAATATTGCACATTATTGGAACTGATTTCTTTTCCGTTAGTAAACATCGATGTCACGCCAACTGTTTATTATGCGTGAATCTTTGAGCAAGGGGCACTGAACAATGCTACCATGCACTTCATTGAAAAACACAAACAAAAACAAAACAAAAACTATTGTGAAATCATTGATATTAGTTGGTATACCTTTATGATTGAATTTGGCCGCTATACACCTATGATGCAGTAATAATGCAGCATTATCGTATATTTTGTCTAAAACAGCTTTTCACTAAAATATTACAGAAATAAATTTTGTCTGGTAGAGAAGCTGCTCACTTATGGTGTTAAATTACTCTTATTCAATAAATGTTGTGAATTGACAATTAAACTCCAATGCAATCACCACAACAACAAAATCTACCTACCTAAGCAATGACCCGTTTGCAAGCGTCTACCATAGGAAAAAAAACAAATGCAGTGACGGAAATTCAGAGAGTATATTCTTTTATTTAATTAATGACCAATCGACCACTTCTTTTAATACAACAATCCATTCCTAATGATGGGTTCTTGTAGAAATCATTTACCATTTCACTGTCCACGTAAAGTGATAAGAGTAAAGTGAACAGTTTTCTTTTGCCAATAGAAATCTAAAGTTGTAATCTAAACTAATCTCCCGTTGAAGCAACAAAGTAGAGGCTGTCCATAGTCTGCACGGGGCAGTCTGTCTCATCCCACATGTCGCCACAGTTATTCAAGCCATCACAGCGAGCGTACCTATTCATGCAGATACCATTGGGACACCTGAATTGATACGCTCGGCATTCTGATGAAGAACAGAAATAGAGAATGGTTACAGTACATAGGAAAGAGTGGATATTGAGTGCGTGAATGTATATGTAACCAACGTACAGCTACGGCAATCCTAGGCGACAGGCATCACTTACGCGTTCATCTTTCACAATTCATGTTTCTAGACCAGTACAAATCATGTGTCTAGATCAGTATTGCGTACGGGTGATGGGTGTCAGCTCTGTCTGCAACCTTGGAGAAACAGACTTGTGTCATCTCATAAAAAGCCGAGTTTGGCCGAAGAAGGTCATAGGTTTTCATATGGATTGGTTGTTCCCTCTTATTGTCACTGCAAATTCGAGGTTTGAAACCGTGTGCATATAGGTGCACTATTTCAAATGCGAAGTGAGGAATGTACGGTAATTTCATTAGTGTAACAATTTGCCTTAGTAGTGGGTAAACAAGTATCTATGCTCCCCGCTTAAGAGGGCAGTGTCTATTGCCAATTTTCTTGAAAGAATCCAATTTCAAAATTTATTGATATCTCTTAAGCCTCACACTGAACCTTTCGCGTCTTTTTATTATTTTTGTTCTATCCTAAAGATACAGCTTCTAGTTCTTTTCCCAAAATCAGGAGGAAATGCTTCGTGTTCAGCTTGTTATTATTGACAATCAAATTTCAATCCCGACTAGAATTCATATGTCAACAATAACATTGCTTAATACAAAACGCTGTTATCATGGCTAATATGTACATCAACACACAAGGGAAAATATTACGAAAATGTACAAATATTTCCAAGACAGAGTGATGCAAACATTATTTGAAAATCACTGTTTTTGTCCCTTTCATATATTTGAATCATCGCGTAAGCAGAAGACTTTGTTGATTTTCTAGAAATTCCAAAGATCGAGTGTAAATCCACGCATGGCGTTCTTCTGATAGGCGTATTTTGTTTTCGATCTTAGTACATTCACTCTTCTCAATACACTTGGGATCTAAAGCGTGTTTTTGCTATTCACTATATTCAAACTTACCACAGTTCATTTCATCACTCATGTCACTGCAGTCAGCATAGCCGTCACACTTTGCTCTGCTTTCTTTCAGTAGAGTGATGGTTTGACTGTCTTCACACTCGTATGTGTCTACAAAAAACAGTTCCACGACAATGTTGGCATAACTATACAACCACTAATTTTTTCAATTGTAAATCCCTTTTCTTTCTTTGTATTTTCTTCGTTTCCTAATTCGAGGTATGGGATTTATTATATCATGATACTCATGCTCGCAATATATATATATATATATATATATATATATATATATATATATATATATATATATATATATATACTATAAATATATATATAATTATCCTCAACTTATAATTAATGATTAGTTTATTTCCATATTTCCAAAATCAATACGCATAAATACGATGTGCATGAATGGGTACAATTATTTTATTTCGATTAACAAATCATAGATTAATTCGAAAAGGCCTAAAATATCCAAAAATAGTCTGCCTATCTCCGTATTCAGAATGAAAATTGCTGATCCGGATGACAACTATTTAGATTTTAATTGACTGCGGAACAAGGTAATATTTTCAACCTCGTTTTATTCCAATCGAATCACTCTGTGTTAAAACAAAGACATGCTGTCAAAGCTTTCATGACCGCCATAATAGATATAAAACATGAAACCTCTATCATCATATTCGTCGTCATTAACAACAGTCATTATCAAGTGCATTATGTTCCGATTGTCGTTATATCCAAATGTCAATGATATATTTGAGAACAGTATATATTGCCTCTGTAATCCTTGCATGTTAATCAATATTTGCCGGTTTTACGAAAGAAGAACCATTAAACTAAACTAAATATGGGACTGTAACATCGCTAACCACTGCTAAGTGTTCAAATAAATACCAATATTTTTACCAATCTGCAGATCGCCTCTTTTTGTGCCTCATTTATGAATGGGTTTAAAAACCACAGCGTTAGAGAAGTATAGCCAACTTACCGCAGTCTCTCTCATCACTGTTGTCGCCACAATCATCGAAACCATTGCAACGATAACCCTCATATATGCACAATCCGTTGTCGCACTTGAATTGATAGTCTTCGCATACTGATTGAAGTGAAAAGACGAAGAAGAGAAGTCAGGTCGGTCTTCCTAGCAACATGATACCTAAATAACAGCCATAGGTAGGAGTTCAGGCCTTAGGCCTCGTAGGCCTGACAGGATTAAGGGCGCGTTCATTATTATGGCCGGGGTTGGGCCGGCAAAATCTTCCTGTGCATCAGTCTCTCCTTCTGACTTGCTATTTGAAATCCCCCTCCCCTCAAAGGGATTGGACAGAAATTACAGGTGGATAGCAATTTTTTATGCAAGCGTGTGTACAAAAATTTGAATTGAATTGATAATCAGCTGTTGATAATGGTGATTCCCTATACGTGGTAATCTATGAGAAATGTAATACTTTTTAAATACAAAACTAGCAATATCTATGCATTTAAAGACATTTGATAATTGACATAAATTCACGTTATTGGAATAAGGTAGTAACAACTGGTATGTGTACAAAAATGACTTTGGAATTTCACCAATTAATGTTCATCATGGGAGTCTATGATATGACTGTGAATAATTTTTTCCAATGAGAAACTTGCTATACTTGTGCATATACTGACGTTGGATACAGAATTGTACTTGATTAGAATATGATGGTTACAGGTGCATATTATGTGTACAAGAAATCTGATTTTGGAATTTCATTGCAAATGTTGATCACTATACACGGGAGTCTATGAGGAAACTATGAATATTTTTTTCCCCAAAAAGAAAACAAAACTAGCCGAATCTTTGTCTTTATAGACATTTGATAATTCATTTTAATGTACTTGATTAGAGTAGGGTGTTGCAAGTGGATATGAGTGCAAGAAATTGGATTTTGGAATTTCACTGAAAATGTTCATCACTATACATGGCAGTCTATGAGGAAACTGGATAATTTTTTCCAATACAAAACTAGCCAAATCTTTGTATTAATAGACATTTGATAACTCATTTTAATGTACTTGATTAGACTAGGGTAGTTATAAATGGGTGTGTGTGCAAGAAATTGGATTTGGGAATTTCACTATACGTATATTCATTATACATGGTAGTCTGCGAGGAAACTATGAATAATTTTTTTCCAATACAAAACTAGCTAAATTTGTGGATTTATAGACGTTTGATAATTGATTAGACTAGGATAGTTAAAAGTTGATATGTGTGCAAGAAATTGGATTTTGGAATTTCACTGAAATATTGATTCATTATACATTGGAGTCTTGAGAAAACTATGAATATTTTTTTACAATGCTAAACTAATTAAACCTGTGCTTTTGTAGGTGTTTGACAATTGATACAAATATACTTCATTCAAAAATGGTATTTAAAAGTTCAGATGTGGACAAGAAGTATGATATTTGAATTTCACTTAAAAGAGTAATTCACTTTTCATATTACAAGCAGTCTACAGGTACCTGTTCAGTATTTTCCCTGACAAAACTTGCTGTATCTCTAATACTAGTATGTAAGTAATAGGCATTGTTCATTACTCTCAGTGAGCTCTAATTTCGTTTCTCGTTCTGTCAACCAATGAGCGAGAATTGGTTTTTCTTGCTGTGAATCTGCAAGAAAATAATCTCGCAATCTATTTATGAGAATTTTGTTTTCTAGCTGTCGAGCTGCGTGAACAAAATACACCAAAAGCAAATTTTTACTAATTGAATGCGAGAATTATGTTTCTTGTCGCAGATTTATGGCGAGAAAATAAATCCTCGCCCATTGAGTGTGAGAAAAAATGAAATCTCGCAGCATTCTCGCAAAAAGCGAGAAAGTGTCCATTGCTCGCTATTTTCTTGTAATATCTTTTATTAGTGTTAGTTTGACATGCGAAATTTGGGTAAAATGGGCTGAAGATTTACGAATGCAACCTTACCGCATGATGTTTCGTCTGTGTTGTCGCTGCAATCTGCGTATCCATCGCACAGTAAACTTCGTGTTATCTCTTCCCCGTCATCACAAACAAAGGGTACTGTAAGTTGAAGGAATATCGAGTCACTTAGTCACTTTTTTCACAAGAGCTTAAGTCTTAGAACTATAGCAGTTCTTGAGAATGATACCGTCTACCCACTCAGCAAGACAGGTCACATATCTTATTACTCGGACACCTCAAATGTGCATATATCTGTATATTGTAAGAGGCATGTCAGCTGTGTTTCCTTATAAGGTGTCAATCGCGCAACACAGTGTCAGCAGCGCATTCAAGTGAAATTTGATGATTGGCTACTGTCACGGTTAATTTGGGTGAAGTATCCAT
>LD533329.1:116849-135874 GCA_001465055.1 Ptychodera flava | reverse complement strand
TAACAATGTTTTGCAGATCGAAGGAGACGATATGATCTCGTCCCTATTCCGTTACAAGCAATTATGTAAAGTGAAAGACTCAAAACTTTTGCTCAAACTTTCCTCAATGAAGCTTTTACCATTCTCTTCAAGAATAAAAATCAGGAGTCACCCTGCAAAATTTTGTACTAAAGAAACAACGACTTTCCGATGTTTGAAATTCAAAATGGCCGCTGCCCCTGTGTTAACTCCATGGGGAAAAATTGCCACAATGAAATATCCGTGAATCTTAGATATTTTGCTTCAAAAAATTTACACCAATGAGTATATCGCGTGATTATGAAGTACTATCATGTGAGAAATGTATCTAGCATAACTACTTGACGATCAGGTTCATAACTAAACCTAGAATTTCCTTCAAATATTGGTATAGAGTTGGGTTATGCACTATGTTTATGAGTATGCCGACTCACAAAAACTGGCGCCTTTTTATGATGAGAAATGTCATTCAGTATTTGCTTTTGACGTATTGGTGAACGCCTAGGTATGATATTTGTGTTCTACAGACGCCCTAATAACCTGTTACATTTACATTGTTAACAAATACCTTGGAAACACGCCAGCGATATTTTCCCAGTGCGCACTCGATATTGCTCACCGATGGCATCACTATTAACAAGCTGATTGAAGGCTCCCAACAAACCAAGGAAGATGAGATAGTCCATCTTTGGTGCAAACACAACGGCAGCTTGGGTCAGTTGTGTCACCGTCGAAGCATACCAGCTACTGTTGATTCCACAAACCGTTGATTACAGCAATTTTAAATTTCCGTGTCATTTCCGTCCTAGTGTAGTCATTTCGAAATCATTGACCCGACGAAGATAATTATCCGAATAGTAGCAAAGATTATTGAGCTGAACTGTTATTTTCACTTTGCACGTCCATTGAAGACTCAATTGCGATAATACAAAATTTCTGATCCCCACAATTTATAAATAGCCATTGCCTGTAACAAGGGCTTGAAGTACAGCATTCACCTACAAGGACTAGATTGAGGTTGTCGTTTCCCAAGATAATATTAAACATGCATCAAAAGATAATTTGAGATGCAGGAAGGATGAAGATGCCCGACTTCTTGCCACGTTTGGGCCGATATAATCATAAAGTTATCATCTAATGCCATTATCTCATTGAGCTGTTTCTACTGCATTTGTGTTTTTAGCATTCCTTGTCAGCGTCTTTGTGTTTCCAATGTAAATTGCGCCTAGGCGTTTTAAATGAAATTCTTTGTTTACCGTCCGCGTGCTGGTAGGTTTTCAGAGAAAGTTATGAAAAGAAACACAATGTTAACACTATTACAAATAAAACTATTATTTTTCCAAAGAAAAGCAAATAAAGATTTGAGCTTATATTAATACATTGTGTTTTTTGTCTTTTTTGTATTTTTCCCTGGCTGGCTAGTAGGTTTTTCAAAAATCGAAGGACGGCAAACAAAGAATTTTCTCTAAATGGCCTTAGGTCAATTTCAACCTAAGAATCTCATATCCGAAGACAAAAGTTACATTATCATTCATATTCAATGTAATGTATTTCATATTCGTAGAGTAGTGACACACACTATATGTCAAAACCATATACTTTTTTCTCAGAAGAGATAATTTGAAATAATCGCGTCTTCACAAAGACTCAGAAGCTCGCAAACGTTCATATAAGAATAAGTCTCAGAATAAGCATGTCGGCAAGAATGCGATAGAAATGTGGATCACTGTTGCTTATTGAGCGCCTGGTGCACTCTATAAAAATAGATTACGGATCGATCATTGGCTGAAAGTATATCAACGTTTTCAAAAATAACAATCGATGATTTGATCGATTTATAACGTGGCCCTAATGATTTCCACACCCCTAACTTCGCAAAAATTCAAAATAATTATTTAGCGATCGAGCTATCGGTCTCTCAGCTGTCCTAGTTGAAGGAATGATTCCTAGGTTCACAGAGACATATTTTTATGCTACCCATGCCACGCCAGAAACAGGTCATTTTACTCCGCAGTTCGTTTTACTGAGAGGAAACTTGAAATTTTATTACCCCTCCCCCCCAATCTAATACTGTACCGCTCCACGATATGTGTGATTAACAGTCTTTTCAAGTTTTTCTCTTGAATGACTTTTCATAAATCCATTTTGACTAAAAGGCCATATTCTTGCCCGACAACCATCATTATATAATTGCCGAGATAAATCTTCATGTCCATTAAAAGGTGACTGTCAACAAGATCAAAGTCTCAACAGGGGTCAATAAGTAGAAGGTTTTCAAGGCGCGCTTCCTAATCACATAAAATCGTTCCGTAACAAAAAGTATGAGAATAGCGTTGAACTACCATACTTTGATGTATCGTTGTAAATTATTACCAGAATATCGAGTTACTGTAACATAAGCAAGCGATGTAATGTTTACCTGTAAGAAAAGCCACATAAAATCAATGCTGACAAATCAACGTTGTTAAACGAACGCTCTAAGTTGGTTTCAAAGTATAGTCTCCAAAACAAATGTTATTTATCGAATTTCAACACACACACGTATCTCTCACTCTCTCTCTTATTATATATATATATATATATATATATATATATATATATATATATATATATATATATATGTATATATATATATATATATTCTGATTACACCTTAGAGGTTTCTTACTGATGTGCATTTAAAATACCCGGATGGAAAGTGTCTTCAACCGTCGAAAAATTACATGCGATAGACTGATAGAACGTCGACGTCATATGATGACAAAGTTCAGTTATACCTTGTTTTTTTTAAGAGACAAGAAGGCGACAAACGCATCTAAGCCGGCCGGCACTTCCCGAGTTTTGACCGTTCTTAAGAATTATTCTGGCAAGGTTGTTGAAAGCTCTGACCGACAAAAATTAAGCAGTGGGTTTTCTGTTGATGATAACTCCGTGGATGTTCGCGACTTGTATAAAATCACGTGATTCTTCCCCCTTCCTCCTCTGAATATTACTGAAATAACAAATACCATACCTTCGTCAGTAAGTATAAAAAGATTTTGGTTTCTGGTTTTACATAAACCAATTGCGATATATGCATGTCCTGAAGCGCTAAAGTTAGGCCATAGTATTCATAATCAACAATTCCTTCATCGAAAAAGAAAAAAGATATTACTCCTCATTGTTCTTGTTATTCTCAAATTGAGTGATATCAGTCTATCTCCCGAGTCATTTCTATTACATTATAATATATATATATATATATATATATATATATATATATATATATATATATATATATATATATATATATATTATACACTTAACAGAACTTATAAAGAAACTTCGCCAACGATATAAAATAAAAAAATTCACTAATATTTCACAAGCTATTATTGATGTTGGTCATGCTAAATCAATCCGACGCAGATGGCAACCGTGTTGACAATGTTCATCCACTTCGTAACATAAACAGTTTTTAACCGCCGACCTCTACACTGACATCGTGAACAACGCGTGTTAACACAAAGTAGGCAACTGCAATCGATAGGATAAATGGCTAAATGACTCCAATATCGCGTTTTAGAGAGTATATCCATCAATAAAATTTCCAGAATAAAATGTTAACAATTACATGTAAACTAATTACCACAAGGTTTATGTATCCCCATCTAAAAGTGTAAGAATAAGGCCTTGCCTTTGAGAGAAAAGATATGTCTCTGAACAACATTTTTCTTAGTTTTGTATCACTTTAGAGTTCTTTTTTTATTTCTGGCATCTTGAAACTTGCCTGCCTGCAGAACGAAATTTCGAATCTGCAAAGAGACCGGATGGATAACTTATAACAATCCAATAATCTCTAGTAGTCTGCTAATAGGCTCATTGATTGGTAAATGCTGCTGCGTTCCACAGTGAAACTCATTGTACAGTCTAGAGTTACAAACAACATATTTTCTTGTCCTATGCCCCTTGAGAAATAAAACTCAACACCTCATTAATGTCCAGGTAGAACACGGCCGTGGCATCGTAAGTAGTCCTGTCAAATTACCTTATATAACTAAAATTAAACTGTGAATTTAAAAATGATGATTAGGCCAAAGTAATTAAATTCTTTGTTTTGCGTCCCCACCCGCTTAGGTTTTTAAGGTTTTCATGAAAAACACACACAGTGTATTTGAATAGGAAATTTTAGGGCATGACCGCTTAGCTTTTTTGAACTAAAATTTTGTTACAATATTTTATTTGCTGCAATCAAATTACATTGTGTTTATTTTCTTGTTTGTGTTTTTCAGCCGCTCAGACGCGTACCTTTTCCCATTTAGAGTGGACGCAAAACAAAGAATTTAATTACTTTGGCCTTATTAAGACAGTACACACCCTGATAATTGAAGGCAAATTTTAACTTCTTGCCAAACCTTTCCATAAGGAAAATTAAACCGAGAAGAAAAATCAAGAGTCACAGTGTAAAATGTGGTACCAGAGAAAGGATTGCTCTATTTACCCAAACATTCAATTCAAAATGGCCTTTATCACTTTGTTTACTCTGTGGGAAAGTAAATTTTCGATTTTCAAAAGTAGGCCGGTGAAATCTTTACTAACTCCAGAAGAATGAGCCCCAAAACAAGGTAGACGAAAATTCCGAATACATATCCATCTCTGAGTCTCATTCTACCTAGAAGAATACTTCATTGGGTACGGCAACGGTTATTTAAATTCTTAACAGTCCCAATGCCTATGGCAAGACCCGAATTCAACAGGGGCATCTGTACGAATTGTTCCATAGGCACGTACAGAGCACGCACGTTTAGACAATAAATTTTTCAGGCAAACCTGCACACAATGCTACTGTTTCCTTACAGTCTTTGATAGAATCTGGACAAAGAATGATATGACCATCAATGCTACGTTTTTTTTTCCTCCGGTAATACTGGTTTCAAAAAGTCATGTGACCACGCGGAAGTCAGGTGATGCTACTACGTTTTGTCTTATTCATTTTTGTTGTGGCTGTGTTAGGCGCTTCATGAACGCTGATCACAAATTCTCGTCAATCGCCTCAGCGCTGAAGCTATCAACAAGTAGTATAGTGTAAGAAAAGTTCATGATTTTCTAAAAAAAAGCTCATATTCAAAGTTGAATTGCTAACGCAACTAAAATTCTTCTTTTACGTAAAGTACGTTATATGATTTAATACAATTTTACCCAGTTTTAACAGAAACTGAAACACTTATTTAACCAAAAATACCACAAAAACCCGTGAGTAGCCTATTTGTTGTATATTAGTTTACGAACTGCAGACGTTTTGTGTGATTGACAAAAACGTGCAGAAACGATATGGACCAGTCAAACGATACACCTTTCACACATTGAAATGAAGTTTTCGTCGTCTTATTTTTTGTGATATTCGAAATTCAATGTTTCTTCACAGACTTATCACATGGATGGCACCCATTTTGAATTTCTAGTGTCGTTATAGGAAACTTGCCTCTATAGACTCCAATTCGCAAGCTAAATCCTGATTTCCACTCTTGGTTTTGAAAGGGATTGGTTTGCAGTTTCCCTCAGGAAGGTTTGAACAAAAGTTGACGTCTTTCAGTTTTCCAGGCGCGCAATACCTTTATCTCAACATGGTGCATCTTGTTCGCCAAAGAGATGATTCAGTGCAAGTAGGTCGCAATTCCTGGGAAGAAAAAGTAGTTCCTCTTAATTGTGTCCTAGACATACCCTTTGTGGAAGAATCTCCGCAACGAAATTGCTGTAAATGTTTTGGTATAAGGCCATTACATCCGAACACAAACCGATAAAAACCACAGTACATGGCGCCAAAACAAACCCATTTGCTTGACTTGTGTTGAAAACTCGCCAAGACTGATGAAAAGACTCTTTTCAATTTCATTATCAACGAATCAGCGACTCCCACAAAGACAGTTTCCGACATCAAATCATTATCGCAGCACCTTACCCACGAAGGTAGGACAAATAATAGCACTCCGTAGCTTTTCAATACCGGTTCATTCTCACGTAGTCACGATGAGGTAGATTTACATCCTGGAGACGCTGTCTTGAAAGTTAGATTACACAGCGCGGATACTCCTCTTGTAGCCAGGTATAATTGCTCTTCAGAGCGGAAAAGTAGTGACAGGCAATGAACTCTTCTTTTTACGGTTCAATGTCATCAAAAAGTAAGCTGATCACAACGTTGAGATTGTAAAGATTGCAGACAATTGAAGTCAAGGCAACAAGTTTTAAGTGTTGAGGAATGAATTTTCTCTGAGAAGTGTAAGTGCAATATGCTGAATATCAACGCAAGACATATCTACGCCAGTTTTCAGTGTTGACACATATGCCTGTGGGAAAAAGTCGTCGAAAGTCACTCTCAAAATTTTCACCGGTAGAAGAGCTCTACAGTTACGGTAAGAGGCAGCCCCGATTTCTCATTTAAAAGTTACATTTCTACCATCGTATTCGTAGCTCTTTCCCAATCAAGAGACAGTTAGTCGCGTTTCAAGTAGAAAAGGGGCAACTTAATTGGAAAGTTTCAAAAGATGCCAGTAACTTCAGCTATGTTGCAGAACGTGTTAATGTCGTCGATGACAGATCGAAGAAGGAAAGGCCAGCACCGAGTACCTACATTTAAACTGTGGGTAGAAACACGTGCAAGGTCTAGATTTGTTGTAGGTAAGTGTTCAAAACATGTTGGATGATCGACCGCACGGTATTGGTCGTAAATACTCCTTTTTGGGGTAAATGCTTGGGAAGGCTGCATTTAGAAATGTTTTTTATTGACTTTACTGATCGAATAATTGCTGCGTTTTCTGCATCATCGACAAATGTTTCGGCAGTGGGTTCCCCGGGATAAAATGAATGCTAAGAATATAATTGATTTCCCCTTTCTTTCCATTTTTATTGACTTTCACAACTCTAAGGACCAAGGCATATGAAGCTTAAAACGTCTTCAATTCTTCTTGGTCCTAAAAAATATTTTGCTTTCGATAGATCGGTTGAATACTGTAAACAAATCGTTTTGCACTTAAGCGATTAATCACGGTGCTTATAAGCACGTAATCAACACATAATTTCCTTTGCTATCACTCGATACAGATGGAGTCGAAAAACAGTTCTTGGACTGATAACTCGTCGTTCGTAGACAAAGACGACGATGCAGTTGTCCTGGACCACGGCGAGAGTCAGAATGACGTTTTGTACATATCTGACGAGTTATTCTTTGGTATAAACGCGTTGAACTGTGTTCTGATAGTAACCGGCAATGCACTTGTGATCATCGCCGTATTTCGTCAACCGAAACTGAGAAAGTCGGCGACCAACCACTTCATCGTGTCGCTGTCTGTTGCCGACTTCATGGTAGGGGCGTTCTACATTCCCATACAGGTTCTCAACTACTACAGTATTGGTCTCATCGAAAACGAGATCCTCTGCGATTTCATTTACAGCTTTTCGTGGACCTGTCTCAACTCTACCGTCTTTTCCCTGCTTTCCATAGCGGTCGACCGCTACAGAGCGATCGTCACCCCGATGAAAGGGCCACTTACGCTGACGCAAGCTCGAGTCGGCATCGTAGCTGCCTGGCTGTTCACTTTCGCCTACACGTCCCACAAAATCGTCGCTACTGGTATGGTGACTTTCCCCTTGCAAATAGGCGGGCACAATGTTTCCATACAAACGTGCACTTACAGACCCGACCAACGAACGCTGATGATGTATACGTCCATCACAGACATAACTTTGGGCTACTTCATACCGCTGGCAATCATAGTCTACTACTACTCCAGAATGATCGGGACCCTCTGCTTCGGAAAATCACTCTCTCCCGACTCGAGGCGACGGAAGATGAAGGCCGTCAGAATGTTGGTCATCGTTGTCGTAATGTTCACCATCACGTGGGGCCAGTCCCGCACACTCGGAGTCCTCGTTTACGCCGTGCCAGGGTCGAGCACCTTCACGGCGTCCAGATTCGTCTTCACCTTGTTTTTAATCATGTTTTTCTCCAACAGTTGGATGAATCCCGTCATTTACGCCCTCTTCAGCCGCAATTTTCGTTCGGAGTTCACCGACATCTTGTCCTGTGGGCGCAGGAAAGCGAAAACCATACCGGAGAATCGCTACGCCGATGGCAAGAAGACGAACGAAAGCAAGGGCTCGGGCGTCGACTCAAACATCAACACGGTCGAGGAATCAATTCGATCACGGGTCTCCGAGGACCAAGACTTGAAACCCCGTGACTCCATTCTGACAAACAACACAAACTTGGACTCAAGCCTTAACACAAGGGGCGAAACATTTTCCGCTGACAATGAAGCATTTGAAATGGAAAATCAAAACAGCAACCTTGATTCGGAAGTTGCTTGACATCGTCTCTTAACCCCTTGGGCGCTAAAGTCTTTTTTTGTCCCCTTTATAAAATAAACCATGGTCAATTTTTCTCTCAGACTTTTGCCAAAATTTAAAGAAAAAACTTTAGCCAATGAAATATGATGTCCATTTGGTCAAAAATTATCATTTGAAAACAATTACAGAAAAATTCATAAAAATTGGTAAAATGTTGCACTAAAATTTTCGTGGGAAAAAATTGCAGCCCTCAGAGGGTTAAAGGGGCAATAGCTGAAATTGTTGACGATATTTCAGTGAGTTTCGTTCTGGAAAACGTGTACACATTTTCTTACGCTTCTATGTAAAGTAAGTTAAGATACAATGTATCAGACAATATGCGATAATGAATTCTAGTCCAGACTGAGGCAAAGTTGCTGTCAACGATATTGGATTTCATACATGGTGTATTGACAAGTTGAACACTAGTATTTCAACATGACATTGTACATTGCGCCTCAAAAGTGAAACACTTAAACTTTTGCTCAAACTTACATAATCATTCTACCATTCTCTTTCAAGATCAAGAATAAAAATCGGGGGAGGGGGGCACTGTGCAAATTTGGGTACTGGAGAAACAAATTACCCAAGATTTACCGATATTTGAATTCAAAAGGACCGCCGTCCCTGTGAACGTTGGTAACTCTATGGAGAAAAATAAAATTTTCGATTTTGGAAAAACTAAGACGGTAAAAAGTTTTCTTACACCAAGAGCTTTAAATTAGACCCCCACAAGAGGTAGATCAGAAAAGAATTGGAAAAGTTTGAGGGTTCAAAAATCTGTCCTATAAAAGGCGCATTGTACCTTGAAAGAGAACAAAGTACTGAAATATATATCAAAGCATATAGGAATGTACAAAAAAGGCTATGATCTATCGTGTCACAACTTATCATCATCGGGTGTGTTTCCGTGCTTTGAAGAAAGTCCGGAAGAGTAAATGCAACATCAGCGACACGACACTGCCCTTGTTTTTTAAACCTCGTCAGAAAAAAAAGACACCAAGCTTGTATTTCGATGGACAACTGATGACAACTGAGTTCAAGCAATCATGTCTGTGGAGGTTTTTTCCGTGTATTACTTTCTGAGTTTCTGGAAGTTTAGGACAAGAGAAGATCAAGTGTGGCAATGCAGAATTCAAATTACTCGAACGACTGATATGTAAACGTGAAGGCTGAGGAACGAATTGACATAATATTATATGCCACTGTAACCTTGTTGTGTTCAACCCCCCGAACACCAAACCCCCAAAACAAAGACAAAAAAAACGACAGCAGAGCAGTCAAAGTTCACTGTCGCAACTCATGTCAAACTTGGGGAAATAATTCCTGCGTAAAAGTAAATGTGCATGTCTGTTAGCATTTTGTTGGTAAGTAATGTATTTCAGACTTTTCTCGAGATCTCATCAACTTACTGAATTTGTTTAACTTGCTATCTAGAAAGTCAATTGTAGAAAGGACAGGCACACCGTGAGATCGGTGGCAGTCGAAGCCTATATGTTGCGCAGTTTAAGCAATAGTACGTCCTTTCATGTAGAAACAGACGAACATGGGCATTTTAAATTCTGGTAATTTTCACGATAAGCAGTTCATTGACTTATGTATTCAACAATGGTGTTACCGTACTAGATTTTAAGGGATAACATCTATTATTCCACCTTTGACAGTCATTATTACCGTTTTTCGTGTAAAACATTAGCTACCTCCCTTACAAGGCAAGCACTGTCATTCGTCTCACTGTACTTGAAAGTCGTTGCAGGCAAGCAGTTTTCAAACTTACGCTGGAAGAAAACGACAATGCCTGAATCTCAGCCACCGTCCCAGTGTCTTTAGAGGCTAAAAGTTTGTCAAACAATCAACACAATCTGCATGAAATCTAATTATGAATAATGTGTATCGCAAAAAGTAAGACGGTATAATACATTCCTCAAATTTGTGTGATTGACGATACATGCTGGCTAGTCCTAAAACTTAAAGGGCCGGTACTGTTAATTTTTTGTTACTTTTTCACTAATTTTGTTTTTCATGTCAATGATGATCGTTATTTCATGTTCTACTCCCAAAAGCCTGTTGATATATACACTATTCATCTTGTCAACTCAGCCTGTACATGTGAAAATAATTGTGTTGTCATCGTTGACAAGTGAATTCTGGTCCGGACTAGATTCAAATGTGAACAATAACAGTACATTTTACACGTATAGACACTATGTTGGCAAGCTAAATGATGGATGTTTAAGCAAGAGTGCACCTCGGGGAAAGATATTCGGACTCTCAATCTTAAAGCTTCTTTCTGGTGTAAAACCTTACTTTTTGTTTTTGAAATTCTTGGAGTGAACAGATTCTTTTGCGGGCTTATTTTTGTGAAAATCCAAATTTAATTTTATTCCCTTAGAGTTCGAACACTGAATTTCATGTATCCGTAAATATCGTCGGGGTATAATTTGTTTCTCTGTTACTAAATTTTGTTACCTGACCGCTGATTTTTATTCTTGATTTCGTAAGGGAATGATATAAGTTATCCTTACGGGAAGTTTGAGAAAAAGTAAAAGTTAGTCTATTTTAAGGCTCCTGCTGCCTTGATGAGGTAACGTGCGCCTCGAAACAGAGGCGCACACTAAACTCTAAAACACTACAGGTGCACTTTAAATATTTCTTTTTGAATCTTAAAAATCATTAATTTTCACTATCTAGAATTAAAGTCACATGGGTCAAAGTCGCATACTATCTTATTAGACACCTTGCAATAGATCAGAACTGAATATACTTTTTTGCAGTGATCAAACAAAGAGACACAAACTTTGACAAAAAACTGACTTATATTACTGACTCGTAAAATCCTTTTTTATATAAATAGTTACCGAGTTTATCAATATAGGCCTATATCAATACTCTATATATTCGATAAAAAAGCTGCATTTTTATGTTTTGTTCTCGTCTTCAATAAAAAAGCCAATCGATAAAAAGCCAATCGATATTCTGTCCTCGTAAATGTGCCATGATTCGTCATTTGTACCAGTGTGATAACTTCATTTATTGGCGTACATTATCGATGAGGGCGCGCGTACTCAAGTACGAAACAGGGGTACGCCCTCACCGACGATATACACCACAACACGTACACTAGTACAGTACATTGAAGAAGTCGCCAATACATCTCAGTGTCCTTCTATGAAAATAGTAGAGCCAATACAAGGTGTAGGTAAAGAGGATGGCCACAGTAAACCTCGCCTTCAATGTTCCCGCTGGCTTTCAATGTGAATATGGAGTTCAAATATCGCTATGTATAATAATGGTACAAACTTGAACTATCAACTGAATGAAACCTTTTGAGAATTAACTCCACTTTTGATCTTAAAACCAAGCTAAGTGAATGAACCCAATTAGATCTGTAATTTACTGGATCGCAATAAGGATTATTTCGAGTTAAGAAATCTGCGTTTCTCGTAACTGAAGATAACGTATATTTAACTCAAAAGAAAGGTAAGGGAACAGGATGTGAGAAAACAAGTACTGAAGACTTTACAAGAGAAACAATACTAGGATGTGGTTTACAAACGGCAACAAAAAACATGGAAGCCATTTGTCCCGAAGATTCTGTTTATTCAGTGAACTAAATCCAAAGTGTCACAGGCGTCAAAGCTATTCCTATTGTCAAATCGCTGTATCTGATTTGGCTATACATGTTATTAAGACGAGAAAAACAGTTAATTAAATGAATGACGTTAATAATTATTTGATGTGAATAAAATAGATTATCGTATTTTATAGGCTCACAAAAAAGAAACCTCCCTGTTTTAAGAAATGAAATATTTTCCCCTTCAGTCCCAATAACCCAGAAGCTTGTCTGAACATTGAAACGATTATTGCAATTGTACGCTAGATGTGAGTAGGTGAGAGTTCGCTGACTGAAAACATATCTGTAAGCAGCACATTCATGTAGCATAATCGTACAGGCATAGTTGAGCCACAGCGCATGAGCTGTTTCTTAACCAAGGTTCATATTAACTGATTAAGACAGCTTTGAACTCGGTAGATCTTCGAATATTTGCACGATTTCTGCTGTCTCCATATTAAGTGTCAAGCCCTGCAGTCGAAAGTTTGTTTCAAGTTGTTTTCTGTTCTTTGTTGTAAGTATTTCATGATCAGAGTATCATTCTCACGGACTTCCTATCACACGTGCATATCTAGAAGAATTCTCAATAAGGTCTGCGGTGAAACACTTTGCAACATGCACTACAGTTTTAAGTCTTTGCAAATATATACCTGTGTAACCAACAGCTTTACAAGCCTTGGAGAAAAAATCGTTCACTCCAGACATCGTTTTGCCAATTTTGTATTATTTAAATGTTAGGTACATTGGTATTGGAAACTCAATGAATAGGAGATTAAGGAAACTAGTAAACAGTTCTTTTGTGTCCCTGTCGCTTACAGAGGAAGCCATAGACAGTCTCGCTCCTTCTGTCTATCAGGAAACAGTCAAAGACAGCAATGGGATATTTATTAGTATCTACCAGGCATCTGGGATACTCTTTTATTTACTCAATTATTCAACGGGTGACAATACACCCATTTTCAGGTAGAAGTACCAGTCACCGACTACCCAATTGTGTGTCTTGCTCAAGATAAGGGCACAACATCGTACCGAAGTCTAGAGCACATTGAGGCTCTATTGTGAGCCACCATGCAGTGCACGGAGTCGGATTTTATTTCACTTCATGGTCGATCGAGAACAAAATATTTTTATATTTTCATGAATATTCTAGGTTCACACTCAGGCAAAGGCAAAAGGCCGCCTCTTGGCCCGGCGCAAAATTGCGAGAAGATAAGAAAACAAATTTGTCCCGTGTTCACACAGTATTTGTGTTCTCCCGCTTTTGAGATACTTATCGACCGTACTCTAGGTCAACTGTGAGGGTGTCAACTGAGCCCAGGGCAAACCTAAACCGTTCATACACACAATTTGGGCCTAGTCCCATGACGCCTCTGAACCCACCCCTCAGACCCCATATAAATTAGGCAGGATCAGGGCCGACATAGCGCGTTCACATTGTTTGTTTAAACCGGGGCCCGACTCTGAGGCGACTTAAACTCTGTAGGATGGAAGTAGCAATAAAAGCACGAAAATAAAGATGTAAGCTCGCATCTTTAACGCGAAAAGTAAAATGTTGAAAGGAAATGAAAATTTCAACGTTTACTAACTACTATAAACAATGAAAGCTTGCAAAAAGACTGTGTTCGCTAAGTGAAATTTCAACTCCCATTCGACTTTCAGTGGTTCAAATTGATTCGAAGGACTGTTAAATTCACAGAGAATTAAACCTTTGTGATGCTAAACTCCACGCACAAAGTAAAGTTATAACGGTTACCCAATATGATGTTGTTTACTGTTACATTATTGCACGACTATATAAACAGTGCGCAATTCTAGATACATGAGTATCTTCCATTGATAATGATTTAGTATCGTGAAATGTCCTTGTAAACAATATTCATTATTATATCTTATATAACTGAATATGTTATAACCTTTTGAGTATTATATGCACCTAACGACAATCAGAGCTCTGAAAGTTCATTTTATCGTCTACGCAGGCCTTTAGCAGTGACATTCTACTCAATGAGCAATTCCAACCATTAAATCACAAGTTTTTCGACTTGATCGCGACCTTGTATGAGCGATTTATAAAATGCATAATTAAATAAAGTGATCAAGGCCAATACTTATGTGATTTGTTTAGCGATTCAGGCAAGATTAAATTTATATTGCAAATAATTGTCAGATTTTTGAAGGCGCACAACAAGATATTTGTGAATTGTGAACTACCCAAAAATTAGGCGGAAGTAAACATCGGACCCTTCAGTATTCTCTTTGCTTTGAATGCCTGTATGATCCTTGATATGATTGTTGCCCGCCAGATATGAGTAGCTGCACTGAGCATGCGCAAAACGTAAAGGTTTTGACAAGAAATTTACCTTGTCTTTTCGTAGAACAAAGTTTTAAACTTCTTCTCAAACGTCTCTTTAGGCAACATAAAACTAATCTCGTTCATAATCAAGAATAACAATCAGGGGTCATCTGAGTTTGGATTAGAGAAGCAAATGCCATACATTTACAAATTGTGGAACATTTAATGAAGGGCCATATACCCTATGCTAACTGCGTGGGAAAATTTACATTTAGATTTCTACGAAAACAAGAATTTTCGATTCATTTAAACAACCCCTGAAGTCAGAGGTAAACTATCTCTATGATTTTACACAGACTTTGATTAAAATTACCTATCTATTTGCTCTAATGGCACAATTACATTGCTGTTTGTGGCTATTAGGAACTATCGGAAAAAGCCCATCGGCCGTCAATGCAAGGTTTCTTAAATTTCTATATCCAAACCTTGCCATGAGACAAGTTATCTAATGTTTCTGAAGGCTTTATTGTAAATTGGCTGATAAATTAGAAGTCCGGATCATGGATTTAATATCTTTTCGCTTTGATTTACCGTCAACTTTGTTTTTTCTTAAACTTAGTTAATTTAACATGATATGACTGATACAAACACACACACACAAATACATATAATACGCACACACACATATATGTAATATATATACATATATATATATATATATATATATATATATATACACACACACACATATATATATATAAATATATAAATATATATATATATATATATATATATATATATATATATATATATATATATATATATATATATATATATATATATATATCTGGGGCAATACCTAATCTTCTCACCTTGAACCGATCCATAGGTTACAAAAGAGAATTGTTCGCCTTATTACCTTCTCCGATTTTTGCGCCCTCTCTAATCCACTTTTCCATCAACTAAAAATTCTTGACATAAGCAATCTCTGTAAATTTTTAACTTGTATTTTCGTCTTTGATCTAAAACATAATCGTTATTCCCATGACATCACTAAATTTTTTCAACCACTTGTGCATGATTATTCTACTCGTCAAGTCCTTGCTGGAAATGTTTGTATCCCAAAACATAATCTCACACTCACACAAAATCAAATTACGTTCGCTGCTGCAAAATATTGGAACTCACTTCCCTCCTCAATTAAACAGACAACATCAAGACAAAACTTTAAAAAGGAGTTGAAACAAAACCTCCTCCATTCTATGGTTGATTGATTTAGTTTTTCTTCCTTCGTAATTTGTCAGACTTCATTTCTTTTCAACAAGTATTTTTCAGTTATAAATGTTGTTGTACTGTTTCTTTTTTTCCCCTGATTTCATCCCTTTTCCTAAATTGTGATATTCTTTGTTGCTCTGTTTTCCCCACCAATTCCGATATAATATTTTTTTGAAGTTATTTCTTTATGTATTTAGTATCAGAGTATGCACCTATTTTTTTCTACATGTATAATATTTTTGCAACTCTAAATACCTTCATTATATAAAATTATTTATTCCATATATTTTGTTGGGGCCATGAAGGAAGATTAATTCTGCTGAACTATATTTCATGGTCCCCACCAATTGTACATACAGTCATTTTCATGAAATGTAAAACATTTCTTATGGTGAAATAAATTATTATTATTATTATTATTATATATATATATATATATATATATATATATATATATATATATATATATATAGAGAGAGAGAGAGAGAGAGAGAGAGAGAGCTACATTTTGTAAAGCAAATAAGCAATAATTATCTTGTTAGCGATAAACTTTCTCGTTAGCACGATACATTTTCTCATGAGCACGAGAGACTGTCTCGAGAGCATGCATGATTGTATAGTCGCGCGATCATTGATATAGTCGTCACTGACCATATATCTTTCTTCCACTACTTGAACTTATGAATACCTATACTTTGTTTATCAGCTGTGCTGTGTTTTGCGATGCTTTACTTGTCGTATACAATAACTCAGAAATGTATTTTTGGATTACTGGTGGGTATAATCGCTATTTATCTACCATTATGCATATAACATGGGGCATTATTGTATCGCGCCAGGTTGAATGATTGATATACCGCCATCCATAACTTGAAGAGTTGAAACCTAGTTGAAGCAACGCTTCCAATTTGTTTGTGTGTGGGTGAATGTGTGAGTGTACATTTCTGTTCGTGTTTGTGTAAAAATCTCATCGAATGTAGAGGCACGATCATTATCGTCGTTGAAAAACTGTCTGTGGATTTACTGAAGTCAATAACAACATATATATTATTGCCTGAATTCATATACATGTATTTATGTAACCGTGAGCATGTAAAAATTTGCCCGACGCAAGGAAGGCAATTGTCTCCTGCTGCGAGGGCACATAAACCAATGTATTCAGGCAATAATATTTTTATTACATGACTCTTTACAGTAAACGTTATATGACATTTAGTTACATGCAGGGCATTCTCAAAAAATTTTACCAGTATCGACCAGCATCAAATGGATTTTAACGAAAGTCAAAATGGCAGTGCGCGCATGGATATTTTACATCTAGCGTTAAGCGTCTACGTTGTTTCACTGGACTGGTAACCATGGAAACCGGTGCCCACATCATTCTCACGGCCCGCTTACTTGCCGGATGCTCCTATTCAAATCAATGCACTGATTTTGCACTCACATAGAGGCATGAGTGTAATAATGTAGCATGATACTGTGCCAAGATGGATAATTTATCTACCAACGGTAACTTGGAGATTTGAATTCGCATTTACACTAAGCCACGTTAAATCACTACTTCGAATTTATTTACATGTCGGCGAATCAGTGTGTGAGTGTCCATTTCTGTGCGTCTTTGAGCAAAATTTCCGATGAGCGCAAGACTCAGAACCAAAAATGGCAACACCACATCCAATAGATGAAGACACCTGTAGCGGCATCCTTTGACGCAAGAAATGTTTACTGTTTTCAGCAGTAAATGGATCGGCATCAGTGGATCGGTAATAACGCGATCTATTAGGAAACATGGAGCGCGCCATTTTCGGATTCACTGTTCTATCCAACAGCAATAGTCAGAGAGTAAACCAAGTTATCAGTAAAACCAGATTGCAATCAATTCTTTCCCAAGGCTCAAATGTTACATTTGTCCTAAAATCTATCATTTACCGTCAGTATGATGCTGTCAGTGAGCTGCCACTGCCATGCCTTGATCAAGTAGAAATTGACTCCCTAGTCCAAAAAACAATAGCACAAGACATTATATCCTGTGCACGATTGAATATCTCGTTCTCAAGAGGAAGTTTCTCTAAGACTTGCGCACGAGAAAGTTTCTCGTGCTCACGGGTAAAACTCTTCTGCTCACGAGTAGCTATCTCGTGCTAACGACATTCTTTTTTATTTTCTTTACAAAATGTCCACTTGCAAGCTTTAATAGAAGACCGTCGGCTTCAAAGACTTGCACAGTCTGTATCAAATAGAACTCTCAGCGATCTTTTTTTCTGCCTTTTGCGCACTTTATCAATAATTTCATGGTTGCTTTGCCCCAAGCAATGCAAACGCAAATTTAATAACACTCGACGCTTTTTCAACAGCTTTGTCAGCATTAATTCTTTGTAATTTTACTGATAGGTAAAGATTACAACACATGTGTCAGAATAGCTGCGCCAGATAGTGTCAACGATGATACGTTAAAAAATGCTTAAGTTTGTGGACACCAAAGCTTAATGTATATAACAAATACGCTTTGTTGTTGAAAGATTGCGTACATTATTAGCATATCAAGTTTAATTTGAATGTCGAATCTATAAGCCCAGCGTAACGTTTCGCAGTGCAGTCCATTAGCCTTGTAAATAACATCATTTGATTGACAGGCACCTCGAGCTCAAAGTGGGCAACGAAGCTTATATCCACTTTTGTACATGGTTATGTGTGCACTGCATTGTCTGTTGTACGATTTGATGATGCTGGCCATATTTACCATGCATACACAGCTGTAACTTTTCTTTCGCGTTATGTTTGTTGAATTATTATTTACACGTGGAGCTTTGAGTCTTTGAGGAAATACTTGTCTAGCAGACGAAAGAATATCATTTTAGTGGTATGTGTCTGCAAACTATTAGTGAAAGATGTGTAAAACCGTGTGATGTTTCGTTGGCATACGTATTAACGTTTCTTTTCATATATGGGTGGACACCTGTTTATTTGTTAAGTGTAGCCTGACAGATTTAGTAAACACTGCCTCATATCGTTGAAAAGGGTAAGATACACATTCCTATGGCATCAGGGAAGTCATTAGTTGTCATAAATACCTAATAACCTGTAAGATTCTTAGAGCAACAAGCCCGTCATCTCTGTATAGCATATGGATGGCGACGCATTTTTGAGCAATGGAGTACATCTTATGTTCTTGTTTGGGCTTAACACACTATGAAAGGTAAACTTGAAACAGAATGCGATGCCCATGGCATGGCGACAGTCGGTTATAATACATACGCCTTTCCTGTAATTGGACAAAAACCATAATGAGAATCACGTGAAGCGTGAGCTAACCGAGCTAGCATGCATTGTTCACCCAAAGCAATTTTTGCTGATGAGACGTTTTCTTGTTTCTTTGTGCACAGCATCCGCAGTCAAGAACTCATCAAGGGCTCCCGGAGATCTCGTTTTGTTGTGCAGCGAACCTTGGCGTAATTTGTGGCTGGC
>LD533329.1:69748-108909 GCA_001465055.1 Ptychodera flava | reverse complement strand
TTGCGAAGTTTACCTTGTTTCTCATATTGGGATCTGCTCCTGCACTAAGCAACAGCCTGACACTTTCAAGACAATCTTGTCCAATGGCTGCAAAGTGTAATGGTGTGCATCCATACTGTAAAATTAAGAAGTTAAGGTATCATGTAAGAAGTACAATCTACTCATGGAATAAAAGTCTTAGAACTGAAATGCTTCTTTCTGTCGAGCGGTACCTTCGTTTAACTGCGCAAGAACTATAAGAAGTAACGCCACGGGTTTAAGCAATAGAGTATTGTGGAAATAATAGTGAGTAAAGACTGATGTACCCTTTGTTAGCCCTATGATAGCTTTCTTTAACTTCACTAAAAATAACCGCTCTCTGTACACTACAGGACTGTGGCCTGTCCACCATCTCCAAGTACAAATGTTCGGAGTCATTCTTTGTATGTATCCTGTCAGGTTACATTGCTACTCAAGAATCTTGAGCAAAAACTTCCTGAATCATAAATAAGTGTGCGATCTGTACTCCCAAAAGGTTTCTCACTTGTAGATATCATAGGCTAGTAAACTAGCACATCTTACAGAACCAAATAAACATGTACAGGGTTTTCTGTGATACACGAAGAGACTATCAACATATGAGATTTCATTTTAGATAATTTACTGTCTTTCTTAAATAGCTTCATTGTTATTTTCATACCCCAAATCGTACAAGCTAAACAAAAAAAAGGTCAACTGCATAACACATTTTGCTTAGTTTAGGGTCAGGCTGCTTTTTTCTTCATTTTCTCGATCGTACACCAAGTAAGATAATGGCTTGGCTGGCTAAATCTGATGTAATTTATTAATACACGCATTTTCCGTTAATGTTCCATGTCAGTGACATCAGCACAAAACAATGCATATTTAGTTCATTTCCAGCTTTTTCTGAACCTAACAATGGCAATAAACTTCAGCTGTCAGCCGACGAAATTTAACTGAATCGATAAGTGATGACAAATACAAAATGCGTACAAAATTATTGCAGCCATTAGAAGACTGCATTGCCTTGTAAACAAAGTAGTCCTGTGTCTTGTTAAAAATGAGAGGGTTAGTTTCAAATAATATCAGAGTTTTTATCAGCAATCTGTTACAATAATTATTTGTCAAAAGTTTATTATACGCCTTTCTGGCTAACCAACTTGTCTTTTGTGTAACTTATGTGACAATGATGTGATGAAATGTAAAAATTAAAGTCCAAGGGCTCCGACTGCAAACTGATTTTTATACACGAGCACAAAACAGACAGACATTAACTGAATTTCTTTTGAAATTAAGCTCTTTCATGTGATGTAATCATCATTAATTTTTTTAAAATCTATTTATTTTTATTAAGAAACAATAATATTTACTGTTGCCCCCCAGGTTCCAGCCTTGTGTTCAGATTCATGTATCGGTAATTCATATTTGCTCCTAGACTCTAATTTTACCTTCACCTTCACCATCAGATATAATTTAAAGCCATACCTCATCAACCTTGTTGACGTCTCCTCCTCTGTCGAGGAATATTTGCAGAATTTTCACATGATTCATTACTGCAGCCACGTGAAATGGAGTAACGCCCGTCTGACATATCAAAGAAACACAAAAAATAGACATTGTCAAAATTAGAAGATTACAAATCAGCTACGGTAACCTTGGGACAACATTTCTCATATACATATATATTTCTCTCATGGTTCTGTACTGTGTTATGATTTATTATAAGGGAAACTATCATGACCGTTTTATACTTTGATGATAGATTTGCAATGATGTAATCCATGGGTCGTATAACCTAGGTTCTATATATGTCAATTGACTACCCAGCTCTACAAGTGATCTTGTATAACACCTTGTCTGTCTAACGTGTATTTATTAATTTTGTCTTAACAATGAATATGTAAGAATAGAAGTTAAATATGGAAGAATGGCGCAAAAAACAACAACAAAACAATTTAGAATAAATAATTAGCAGTAGGATTTTTGATTCTTTAGATGAATAATATACACTCAGCAATTGGTACAGTTCTTTCTTAAAAACTTGCTACCTTGTCAAGCCGCCCGATTTTTGCTCCTTCATCCAGCAAAAATAAAACCGCAGAAATCCAATTATTTGTAGTTGAAACATGAAGCGGTATTTTCCCATCCTATCAGGAGAAAGCATAGGTTAGGCAATGGTAAGTCTTTTCCACAAACCAATCAGGATTCGTAAATGTAATGAAATATTGCTGAATTAAGAGTTATCAGAGGTGAATGATTACATAAGAATTATGAGTGAAAACGTTTGGCTTCCATGGATATGCACTTCTCCCGATTATTGAAATTATCTCTTATCATCGACACTACATGGATCACTTATGGGCAATTCTCGACTATTATGAAAGTCTGCGATTTGAGATATTTGTGTCGTGATTTCAAAGATGTAATCTCAGTGAAGTTATTTACAAGCCAACAAATCCGATTTGAAAACTGTGGAGTAATTACTTCCAGAGACTACTTGTATTATCAGCTGACGTAACAAGCTTCTTAAAGTTAAATGTGCAAACGTTGGCATGACGTGAACAAATCCGAATGAGGTAATCCCTCAGAATGAATAAAATAAACGGAAAAGATAAGCTGTATCACAGAGAAAGGTATTTTGATCAAAGTGGTGAAATCGAGCCCCCAAATTTAACTTTTTGAATTTTGTTGTCGTTTTTACAAATCTGAATGCAGCTCCTCTATAAATCTTGACAGTTATATATGCAAGGTATTACAAAGAAAGTTCGCCTCTGGAATGACAAGATTAGCCTCAAAAGTTGTGATGTAAATAAATTAACAGTGGATGACAACAATATCCGGCTTTCAATTAATGCTGGATGATGCTTGACATGTGTACACAGAGTATGATGAACCAACATTATTGACAGGGGAATTCTGGACCACATGAAGGCCGCTCGATATGTTTTTACATTAGTTCATGTATTCTCAACATAAGATATTAACCTCGCACCCGGTTCAAACTTTGATAAATCAGGTGTAGCTTTTATGTGCACATTCGATCGTTATGCCAACCTGAACCTCATGCTAACCCTTATGCGTATGAGACAATTAAATAAAATTGACCCTTGGTCCTAAAGACTTCATGACAAACATTTGAATTTACCAAAAACTAATATTGTATATTCATCGCTTTAAAAAATCCAATAAATTTTTGTCACGTTTAAATTACATTTCTACATAACACTACTTCAGTTAGATGTCTGGTTGAATTCTCAGAAGGGATTGGAAAACTGATATTTGAAAAGTTTGAGAATGATGATTCCTTGTGTTCGAACAAAGTGCGCATACCGATTCCTTAAACCATTAGCACTTATATAAGTTTATGCCAACCGAGGACTTCACCTGGAAGTATTTGTTCAGAAGGGACGCTTTCTTGCTCAAGAAGTATATACATTTATAGGAAGCATCGCGTTTGACAGTTATTATAGGGAACATATCTTTAGTCGTTCCATCTTGCATATTACAAATAGAGATTGACCGTTTGGTGTAAATAAACTTTGATTAACTTAAAGACATGACTTGAACTTTGATATTTTCTTTACCTTATCTTGATCATTGATATCCCCTCCGGACTTCTGGAATGCCTTTATCTTTGTCAAAAACTTCTGTTCTTCAGGGGATATTGAAATCTTTTCCTCTCCCTGGAACAGATTATTAAAGAACATAAAACACGACGTCAAAAATTAAGTATTGTATGGTAATGTTTATTGTTACATTAGAAACAACGCGACTCACATCCCATGAATATGTGTCTCATAGTTTCACATTTTCATTTGTATTGTCTTTTAATTAATGTTAAAAGTGCATTTACATCGATCTTACTTTCATAGTCATGTCCCAGACGGATCTTTATTCATAAACAGCTTTACGTCCCACTCTACCTTAAATTCAACGAATAGCCTAGGGCAGATTAATTTTGTAATACCAAGGGTTTGCAAGATACCATAAACGAACAGTATCGAATGTGATCTGTTTTTCTCTCATCTAGCACATTACTGTCTATTTAAGAGTAACTTTCGACAAATGTTCACATATAATTTTGATCAATTTACGATCCCTCCGTTGATTTGTAACAATTTAGAATAGTTTTTGTTATACCCTGAAACCGACGACATAGTTCAAAGTCAAAAACATGAGTGTGTAAAATTGCCATTACCTTAACTGTGACTTTTGGTTCAGGTTCTTCACCTCTTAAAACCATTGACATCTGAGAATTTTGTTTGGTCTTTGCGATTTGGATGGGTGATTCACCAGACTGTTAGTTCAAAAAAAGGGTATTGCTGAACAACCAACAATACAGAGGAATCTCAATGAAAAAACCCAAAGAAAACAAAAAAACAAACCAAAAACAAACAAACCCCCAAAACCCCCAATACCTCCAAATACCCCATAAAACAAATCAATTACCCAACCCTAACAACAACAAAGCTAGAACAGTAAACTGCAAAACAATTAGATGTTATGTTGCTTGAAATTGCTTACACTCCTGAATGATTATTTTTGGAGGCAGTACTTATATTTACTTTATATTGTCTATTTTTTTTATTTTTACTAGAGCTGATAGGGTGAATTTTCTCAGAAAAGTGAAAGGCAGAGTTTCATTCGCCTTTGATCTAGTACAGGATAGATTAGTTGATTGATTGCAAATAAAGCTTTGTCTGAATAACTGTAGAATTGTGTTTTATTTCCTTTTCCGAGTCTGCATGAAAGGTTGCCAAGGACAAAGTACATGTGGACATTTTTCAAGTAAGGAAAAGCTGTGGAGAAGAAAAATGCTTTGTTTGAATCAGTAATAAATGCGCATGGGGCAAATTATTTGTGGCATACTATACGAAGTTATAGCCGTATTTCTTCAAAGAGATCTCTACTTATACCTTTATACTCTGGTAGAAAATTGACAAGCATTGTTAAATAATATCAAGATACATTTGTTAAAAGATTTTGTTTCTGTCCACGCACGGCACGGTGTGCATTTAAAACAGAGATGATGAAAAGCGAAGTTGTATACCTAAAATATCGAAAGAAATTGTAAAGATCCGAAATTTATATAATGTATTTGAATTGACCTGCTTTTAGTTTCAAACTACAGCCTGTTAACGGGAAAATAGCAATACCATTTGAACTAATTTGGAGAATTGGATCTTTATATTGTTAAAATTTCTCAAACGTGTTAGTTGCCCTACAGCTGAATGTTGCAATATTACGAATTACTTATAAAAACAAGTGTATAAATTAAAAAAGAAAATCAAACGAGCTTACATTTGCAGATTAAACAGACGTTAATTCACTATCCAATTATTCCAAATTAGTTCCAATCGTGTTTAGCTATAATTGTTAATATACGATTCATTTGGCTATATATATATATATATATATATATATATATATATATATACACACACACACACAAACACACACACACACACACACATATATATATATATATATATATATATATATATATATATATATATATATATATATATATATATAGACACGAATACAAACATTGTAGTTTAAATTAAAAGATTGGACTGGCATAAGAAGTGTTTTAGTTGACCAGGTCCTTACCCTGTCTTCAATCTTCATATCAGCACCAGCCTTTATAAGTTGTCTGGCAATGTCTACATTGTCACTTTCGGCCGCCAAGTGTAAAGGTGTTTTCATATTCTGCAACAAAAACGAAAGATGATGTGAATCATGTGACCACTCTTTGTAATGAAGTTCCGAAATTAATACACATAATGGACATCAAAAAAACAGGTACAATAATCGGTATCATTTTCTCAGATAATTTACGAGGTCAAAGGAACAAATAGAAATATCAATAATCTTGAAACAAAGTTCAGGGCTCTCCCAGCATGCTACATCCCCAAGATTGACTCAACAAAATGATACATTTCGTGTGATGCAGTAAAGCAAAATTACAGTTGTGAGTTAAAGCCAGGAATGATGTTGCTACAGACGTGTCGCATTTCTACACAACATCGCTTTATATGTACTTTCAAATTTCGTGTACACTGCGCATTTTGTCGAATTTCGAAAAAAAGATTTCAAGATATTGCTTAGCGCACACTTTCAGTTTTGGTTTATTTGATTTCGAAGTCATCTGTTTTCATTTGGAGATAACTGGATATACTATAATTGTTTAAACGTATTAGATCATCAATACATATATATTAGTGTGATTAAACACTCGACAATACTTTTGCATTCCAAATTCTGGAAGAGGCTGCATGATTTCAGCTTCATACGAATACCAGAACATTTATTAGTCTGCCAGAAGTGATGCACAGTTTGTTTCCACATCACATAATTCATAGTACATACAGAGTCTTGTGCATTAACATCAGCTCCTCTGGACAACAGATACTCTACAGTTTCAAAATTGCCGTACTCAGCTCCATAATGAAGTGGTGTTCTTCCGCTCTGAAAAATGTAAATATGTTCCCTGTGTTAACGATCGATATTAGCTTACCTATATGGCAGAATGAAACTGGTATAGCTCATATTCTTGATTCATTCTGACAATTGTATCTCATTGTACCCCTCTTTTCCTGCAAAGTTGTGACACACCAGCCAGCTATACGAGGACAGCTGATGAGAACTGAATTAGTTTCGTCTTGTTTGACTTTCAATTTCAACATTTATTAATCATCGTCTTACAGTCAGACAAATTTATTTACCAAAAGTAATAATAATACAATACCATACATACCACGCATCGAATGTCCACATCAACTCCTTTCGACAGCAGATATTCCAAACATTCAATGTAGTTAACTGTCGCTGCAATGCTGAGTGGCGTCTTTCCGTTCTAAATAGCAATGGCAAATTTTGTTCGTAAACAAAAGAGACAATAAGTAACCCGTGTTTGCAATTACAAGCATTGTCTGAGTTATAGTTGAAAACTTTAAATGCAATGGATATTAGCTGTTTAGTAAATACACATGTATGTACCTTTCATTGCAATATATTGAAATATGTACTTCGAGAAACTCAGGAAAACGCTCATTATATTGAATAATAACAAAACCCAATGACGAAGGAGTGCGGGCGCACCATAGTCGGGGGTATTTGCACTCCAACTTGCAGTGTATTCAGTTCTCTCGCAAGCTCTAGCGCAAATACCCAAGTACTTGTAATCTCTCGCCACGGGGTTCTGTCATACCATCGTGCTTGCTCACTGTTGGGTCAAGTATGTAGGAAATCATCGATGTCACCCGGCACAATATTTCCTTGCCACAATATTTTCTTGTAATTGTACCTATATCTGGTTAAATAAACAATTCATTCATATCGTTGAGCTATATGTAACTACCTGAAGTGATACTACTTCTGACAAATCGCACAGCTTTTATAATACTAACAGCTATGCGATAAACTTTCATCAGGTGCAGCCAACGAACAATGCACTTTTGAAGCGGTCCTTAGTATGATAAGATATATTGTGCAGGAAGGGTAATACGAACTTATTAATTTTACATCACGAGGGTAATTAATCAGCTGTTCATAATTTGCCGTCCAACTGAAAATATTTCGACTTACCCTCCCGCACACAAACTTCGTTTTTATCAACGCCCCACATAATTTTACCTTTTCCTCTCCCCATTGTTAATTTTTGAAGCCCCTCTGCCCTGTGGCGAAAAAACTTGTAAATTTCCCCTGCTCTGGAAACACCGTAATCATATTTAATTTTATAAATAGGTTCAACTTCCCCTGTCCCCGTTTTACAAGTAACTTCCTCTCTCCTCATTTTTTCCCATAATCCCAGTCCCCAGGCCAATCAACCGATATCTGCCCTGCCCAACAAAAAACTAACATCTTGTCCCTGCTAGATAAAATATGTCCCCTTTCCAAGCAAAACTAAAATTTCCCCTGCCCTCAAAAATTGCTCGCGGAGTAGCTTTTTTCGATGAATACCTCCGTTGCCTGCACCTGTTTCATTTTCAGTATATTATAGTCAAGAAATTGTACAGATACCCGCAGATCGAAAGACACTATGTCAGCGCCATTTTCAACAAGAACTCTTATGGCATCAATCTTCTTTTCTTCAATTGCCTGATGCAGTGCACTTTTTTCTTCCTGTGGTTAATGGAAATGAGATGAATAGTCAAGTGTTATGAACAGTGCAACAATCATAATAGTATGATACCGGATGTGAACTGAATGTGCTCACATGGTTTAAATCAGGTTCATTACATACTAGTACCCTTCACAGAACATTCAGATATCTGTCATATTATATGCTGCCGGTTTCATTAACTTTGTGTAAGCCGGTTTGATAAACTTTCGCAAGTACTCACCAATTACGAAACTACATTAAATATGCAAATGAGTTGTTTATTAACTTGACACTGCTAAATGCTTGGGAAAATTAGATATAAATCAGATCAACATCTGTAGCACGTTTCATCAAATTTAATGCTGTAATTTCGGAGCAATATCATTAGTTTCAAAGTTCATTAATTATGCAAATGAATCCTAAATTAACTTGACACTACTTAGTGCTTCACGCGATAATTACAGAACTTCATAAAAAATGCAAATGAGCTATTTATTAATTTGACGCTGCTCAGTGCTTTATGCGACAATTAAACATTTATCAGGTTAATATCTGTCGCAAGTTTCATCGAATTTGATGCTGTAATTAAGGAGTAATATCACTAATTGCAAAGTTCATTAAATATACAAATGAACCCTTAATTAAGTTCACACTACTAAATGCTTTAGTACACAGTCAGATATCTGTCGCATCAGCATGTGCAGCAGATTTCATCAAATTTGGCGCAGTTATTTCGGAGTTAAATAACTCATTACAAAACTTCATAAAATATGCAAATGAGCTACTTATTGACTCAACACTGTCAAATGCTTCTCAGTACGCTAAGATATCTATCAGATCAATATTTGTAGAACAAATTTGTTGAACATGAAAGAGAAAATTTGCAGGAATATGAGAAAATCGAGATTAACAAATATTTTAAGAAATTTATGGCGCAGAAATTGGATGGGCTATCTTTCTTTCTCGCTAGAGCTAAAAATAGTATCTTTTTATTTCTTTAATCAAAACAAGACGAATTAGATAGCCTTGAGCAAAAGTCGGTGAGTTATCTACCAGAGCCCATTTTTAGCTAATAGAACTCCTTTTGAATAAATACAAGAAAATCTCTCAGTAATTTTCCCACTGGTAGTAAAACGTTTATCAACTAGCAGTTGTACTTTTTAGTGAAAAATAACCAGACCCTTACCCTAACCGTTAACACAGGCATTAAGAACTAGAAACCTAAAATGCACAGTTTAAAGTTAATTTAAAATATGTAACTAATACACATCCTATCACCGTGACACTACATCTTCTGTAATAGTGTACTTTGTATATGTCAACTTGTATTATAAATCATAAAATAGCTCGGGGGTATTAGTAAATGTGTTCTTACACCAGAGATTGCGTTGACATCACCTCCAGAAGCAAGTAGTAACATTAAAGTTGCTGTACAACCAAATGAGCTTGCTACACATATTCCCTGTAAGCATAAACATACATTTTATAAGGTAAGAATTGGAAAATGTTTAGAGGATAGCATGACTGATATATTAACATTTCATCATGAACATTTCTTGCAGAAACTGTATATTTTATCACTACCCTTGATGTTCATTCTGCTTAATTATTTTCTACTCATTGAAGAGAGAAATTCCTACTGATATTTTTGTTAAATCGTGTTTCTTCAACAGGGTATTGTTTCATCACTAGATGTAAAATAAGCAGCGTTGACTTAGCTAACATCATAATCAGTGCAAATTAAGTCAAAGGAGTGTAGATGAAGTGGGAAAAAGTGTAAATTTTTTTGCTAGTTGTTCTATCAGGAAGGTGATTACATCTTTCACCGTATCAATTATTTCATCCAGTGGAACTCATGCAAAACTATTTTTTATGAAAGTATAAACAAAAAATGAGAAATGACTATATATCCGTCAACCCAAACTCATTACCCAATGAACTCATGCAAATAGACTAGAAGGGAACTCCAGACACATACAGTAACCTAAAATCAATTATCGAATTGGTCTCTTGTCAATTTCAAATACTTTTATCTTTTATGTTGTGTTTTTGTGAAATTAGATAAAGTAAATAAAGAGTTGCAATTACTGACCAATTTCATATTATCTTCACAGATTCCGAGGGCCTGGTTGGTCATTATTTGAAGGTACTATTATTTGTCATGTTGTAAAAATGAAACCTATTCTAAGAAAAGTATAGGAAATAAGCATTTTACTTCTCACCGCATTCATATCTTCCTGACTGATTCCAAAACCAAGCAAATACTTCACTATTTCTGTTTGGTTTTTCATTACTGCCAGAATAAATCCCTGTAAGAACATTGACCAATATTACTAAACTTTGAATATCAGATTGGTAATTCAAGGTGGGTTCAAAAATATAATGTTTGAAATAAAATTATAACATGGATTTAGACATGGTCTAGGATACTTTGAAATAAGATTAAAGTTTATGGCAAAGAAAATGCTAGATAATTAGTAAGGTTGACATCGTTTTTGGTGTTGCTAAAGCTCAAAATTCAAAAACTGAGAACAAATGGAGCTTACCTCTTGGATGTATCTCCTTGCCTCATAACGACTCAATACTTGCTTCACTATGTCAAGGTTGCCATCAAGCACAGCTGCATTTAACAGCTAAACATGAGAAAAGACATTTTCATTATTTATGTAGGCACACACAATACTCTTCTGTCTTTCTGTATTTTTTTTTGCAAAGGATCAGGGTTATTAAAGCTATCGTGTCCACTTCAATTCATCCAATATTTATATCATGATTGTACGCTAGACAATCGGGTTAGTTAATATATCTTAACAAACTCCCTACCATGTGTATGTATGTACACAATGGACAGAAGACAGACAGACAGACAAACGAATAAACATAGCCATATGCATTCAACTGTAGGTCCTCTTTCCAGGTTGCTGGTGAATCATATGTTAAATTTGTTCATGTTCTCAACAGTGTTGTAGTTCACAAACATGCAGTTACTGTTGTACATAATATTCAGTGTCATTTGTTTCGGAAAAATGAATATCGTATTGATGACCAAAGGAATCATTCATCGGATGTTTCTGTAAGATGATTGGAGCTAATTGCGGATAATTTGATGGTGAAGTGATATCGGTTTAATCTGCAAATGTAATCTCATCTTACTTTCTTTTTAAGTTATCAACTTGTTTCTATGAGTAATTTGTAATATTGCAACATTCAGGTATAGGACACCCAACACCTTTGAGAAATTTGAATATGAAGATCCAATTATCCCAAATTAGTTCCAATCGTGTTCTTTGTATGTTCTTTCTGAAAAGTGGAGTAATGATGTTGTAGTTTCTTTCTTTCCATAGCATTGAACGTTTGACATTCATGTATCTTGTGAACGGAATCTCCATATGTAGATTTGAAGGACCCTGTAATTAAGAAACGTTTAATTATAAGTAACGTTTGGGTAACGTTAAGTAACAGACAGACATACACAGACATACAGACACACAGACTGTCAGACAGACATACAAATTTCCCGACGGAAACAAAAATGCATTTAAGTAGACAAAAGCTAATATTAAACTCTTTGGCTTAAAATATGCCGAGAAGAAGCTGTAGATATGAAAAATATAAGTTAATAGTCTCAAAAACAAATATTTTAAATATGTACGCGCAGCCAACTCATGGCAGATTTTAAGTAATTTTGAAAAGTATCTATTCAGGTTGTAGCAAGATTGATCCAGTGGCGTGTTACAACCGATAACGTAGTAACTAGCCGATAACGTATCAACATGGTTAAAATTTACCGATAACGTATCAAATCCACCGATAACATAGTAACGAACCGATGACGCAGCAATTTTTCTAACCGTTTACGTATCAACAAATTTACCGATAACGTACCGAATCAACTAATAACGGATTGAATCAAGTTATTCATGGGGAAAGATATATCCTCGATCGATCAATCAATCCACTGATAGATCGACAGATCGACCGACTGATCGATCGGTGCATTGATCTCTCAATCGATTGAGCTATCGATTTAATGATTACATGATCGATTGAATGAATTGAATGGATAAATAAATCGATCGATTGATCGATTAATAGATCGATTGATAGATCTATGTATATATCGATTGATGGATAGATAGATCGATGGACAGATAGATAGATAGATAGATAGATAGATAGATAGATAGATAGCTTATCAAATCAACCCATAAATTAGCCAAGTGAGCAATAACGTATCAAATCAGTCTATGACGTATAAAATCAACCAATAATGTATCAAATTAACCGATAACGTAGCAAAGTCAAAGAATAAAGATTTAAATCAACTGCTAATGCATCAAGTCAACCAAAAAGTGTCAATCAACCATTAGAGTATTAATCAATGGAAATGAACTGAATATAGATGAGTGTTGTATCTCTCGTGTTTTGATAATCAATTACTTACACCTTCGGAGTTACATGTACTAGCAGTATACTGTTTTCGTGATATTACCAAGACATCACGAATCGAGCTCATTAATCTTCAAAATGCTGTTATTAATTATTCTTGTAGGATTAATTCAAGGTACAACACAAATGGTATTTATCGACACACTCTTTAAGTTTGGAGGACTTGGAAGAAGTTCTCAACATGACTGATTATAAAATTTCGTTACGTACAACGTCAGTAAATCAAAAAGACAATAAGTCTTTACAATGTAACTCTGCTAGGATTGATTTACAGGTAAATCTGGACTCAATTTATTTCCTCATAATCATTACTCATTACTTTTGCAAGTTACTCCTGTAAGCAAGCCAAGTCAACAGATTTTGTGGACGACATATTGCTCGTAGTATACTGCTGATAGAAAAAAAAAACGCTTACAAGAGTTCACTGATATTCTTACCGTTTACAAAGAAACCTAATGTAGATTTTCAATAACATTTTTGTACGAATAAATCATTGATATTCTTCGGTTGAGTACTAATACGCAGTCATTTCTATCGGTGACTTATCCAATATGTGTGCGAAATTTCAAAGCTATGGAAAGCGCACTTTGAAATGTTCAAAGAAAATGTATCACTGACACATGCCCTCTTTATCTCTCTCTATGTCTCCGTATGTCTCTATCTTTCAATCTCTCTCTTTGCCTGCCCGTTTGTCTTTGTTTCTCTGACTGTCCGTTTGTCTATCTATATCCTCGTCTCCATGTCTATTTCCCATTGTCTGTTTGTTTGTCTGTGTGTGTCTGTTTCTCTCTCTCTTTGTCTCTCTCTGTACATGCCTCTGAATGTCTTTCTCTGTCTGTGAGTCTGTGTCTGTGTGTGTGTCTGTTTTGTCTGTCTATCTGTTTATACGATAACTCAAAAGACGCCTCAACGGATTCAAATCAGATTTGGTAGACTGGTACCATATGCTAATGGAAAGAAGTGATTCGATTTTGGTTAGTGTTGCTTGCATATTAATGAAGTTATGAAATATCTTTTTTTCATATAATGGTTTCCTCTATAGACAGTACTGACAGTGTCAAAATATTTCAAGCAATGCTGCACAAAACTTGATAAAAAAAACTTTTCACATGCGACAATCTCAGAACATTATGATGATACTGTGAGTATCATATCAATTATCTGCTCACTTGCATAATTAATAAACTTTTGTTATTATTGATATAACTCCGACACCAAATTTGATGATACCTGCCTACAAATATTGATCTGGTAGATATCTAATTGTACTAAGAAACATTGGGCAATGTCAACTGAATGTTCTCACGTGGTTTACAACAGGTTCATTACATCGTAGTACGCTTCACAGTACTTATCCGATATCTGTCAGATCATTATATGTAGCAGGTATCATCAACTTAAGCACAGTACTCTCGGAGTTAAATTACTAATTACACAAATTAATTTAATATGCAAATGAGATGTTTATTAAGTGAGCACTGCTCAGTGCTTCATGGGCCATGTGCCATCTATCAGATCAACATTTGTAGCATCAATTTTAATGCTGTAATTTCGGAGTAATATCGCTGATTACAAAGTTCATTAAATATGCAAATGAACCCAAATTAACTTTACACTGCTCTTAATTAAATATGCAAATGAGTCAGTTATTAACTTGACACTGCTCAATGCTTCTCAGCACAATTAGATATCTTTCAGATTAATATTTGTAGCAGGTATCATCAAACCTGGTGTAGGAATTTCGGAGTAGTATCAATAATCACAAAAGTTCATTATATATGCAAATGAGCAGTTGATTGACATGTCACTCACAGTATCATCATAATATTCTGAGATTGTCATCTGTGAAGTTTCGTGTAATTTTGTGCAGTATTTCTTGATATAAGTCGATACTCTCATTGCTGTCTTCATTGGGAAACCATGATATGGAAAGAAAAAGATATTTCCTAACCTCATTAATATGCAAAGCACACTAACCAAAATCTAATCAGTTTTTGCAAGCAGCATATGGTACCTGTCTACCAAATCTGACTTGAATCCGTTCAGGCGTTTTTGAGTTATCTTGTAAACTAACAGACAGGCAGACAGACACACTCACACACACTCACACACACGGGCAGACAAACATACATAGCTATGACATTACCTCACGTGTATAAACACTTGAGCTAAAAAAGTACTTCCGTTTTGTAGCTTGTCCGATTACGTAGTTAAAAAAGACATATTTTGTGATAAGGCTGCATTCATGACCACCTGTGGAAGAGGGGATGGGTGGAGATTACAAAATATGTTCTCACATTTTTTTTCAAATACCCCCTAAGTAACTCATAATGTGTTCAAGTGCCCCCTCCTGATTTGCTGTAATATTGGAAGGCAAAATGTGGTCGATAAAGTGCTTCGTCCAAAAATTTCAAACCATAATACAAAGAGTCCAATGTGCAATATTGAAATTTTCCCATAAAAACTAGCTAGATTTCTACATGTATATGTGTGTGATAATTAAAAATTATCTTTCAACTATACACCTACAATACTGTGTTTCTTATGCGTTGCAATAAGCACGTTTAAAACAATGCTTGGAAACACAAGTTATACTTGTATTAGTACAACAAGCATACTTATAGTTAGGTGACCGTGAGTCTGAACAAAAATTCCATAAACAATGGCAGTAAACACAATACAGTGTGATAGTAATCAACCTGTTGTGTTACGAAGATAGTTTGTCTCTGACGTAGGTTTATGAACTAGGTGGTCATAGGCACCAGCAAAATTATTAATTAAAATAGTATGATCTCAATTATGAATACAAAGCATACTTGCGACAAATGTAAAAGACGCAAATTACGTATTACGAGGATGTCTACGAAGTTTGGACGAAACAAGAATATATTTCAATTATATTTAGAATGATGAAAGTACAACACTTGATGAAGGACCATGAGAATTTCCAGTGATGGATTTGCAACGTGTCACAGTGATATTTGAATAGTAATTTTGACGTGTAAATTTCAGATCGAGACCTGTATTCTGTTTGCGATAGGACGTATAATTTCATTCATATCTCACGTATGATCAAAGCCACAGGACAAGAGAGAAAAATACAACAGACAGGGCAGGGGGACAGAACGACCGAAGAGAAGTCCAAGGCATGCATACAGAGAAGCGTATCTTGGGCGATGGCACCTGTCAAGCTTGTCTGCCGAGAAATAAAGTCTATGTAGTACCAACGAACTCTGAACATCTCGTGTAGTCAATGCTTTGAAGATTCTCAGTACATTTCAGCAAGCCAAGACGAGTCCATGCAAGCCAAACCGATATAACGAGATAAACAACACGAGAAAAACGAATAGTAATAGTTGTTTTGACAACCTGTACACTATGAATTTCAAAATGTTTGGGTAGAACAAAAAGTTTTCTTTCAAAACTTGAAAATTTTCAAATATTAAACTGTAAAAATTACAAAGTAAAACAAAGTATGTAGTTGTCACTCTAAAAAAAAAAGCTAAACATCTTGGTAACAGTTAAATTTACTGCCTCTTTCATACAATTGCAATTTTTGTTGTAAGAAGAGTGGGTAGCTGAACAAATCATTACAGCTATGTGTAAATCAAGTGTTAAATAATACAAGTCCCGAGCACAGTTCCTGTCGAGTTAAATGCTTCATTAGCTGTAACTTTAGGCTATTTATTCTGAACTCTGTGTGTCGACTAGTTTTTTAGCCTACTTCAAATAGCGCTCATCGCGATGCCATATTTGTTATTATATTACCATGCCCTTCGCATTTTGATTGGTCGAGCTGAACCACGTGACTGACCACAAATACACAGTAATGGTCTGTTTACATGCCCTTGAATATGGATAATAAGATTAACAACTCAAAGTATCGTAACTTTACAGCTCAAACGTAAATCATAATCAATAGCAAAATAAAATTGAGCACTTGTAGGTCAAGTTGAGATACTTTTTTCTGAAAATATCTCCGGATATGCCAATATTTTACAGCGCGCGTGACAGTACGTCGCGTATTATTCAGTTTCTGGGGCCCAGTTGTCGTTCGCCCCGGACATTTTCGCAAATTTTGACGGTTTTCTGGGGTTCGCTGATAATATAATGGAAATAACAGACTCCGCTCTGACCAATAACGTTTATTTATGGGCGCGGGCTCGAGGAAAGCCAAATTAATGGGCTCCGGCAATCCTCGCCCGTTAATTTTTGGCTTTCCTCTCGCCCTGCCCATAAATAAACGTTAATGGTCAGCGCGTCGCCCGTTATTTCTATACTAAATATAGCTGCTTGTGCGCGACATCGGACACCGCTGCCTGAAATTCGGACAAATTTTGTTGTTGCATGCGCGGTTGTTGTTGCAGCTTGAAGTCTGAGCCATACATTCATATGAATTAGTGAGACTTTTAGTACGCATTGTAACGTGTGGACAAATATTTTTTTCAGATTAATAACAGGAAAACGACGTTCAGTGATCAGCGCTATTGCATACTAAAATGTCAAATATTCTACTTGTCAGGACAGCCAATGCCGAATGGCAACTGCTATTTTTGAAAACTGAATTCTCATCCGGACTTATAAAACGACCATATCGTCTTGTGGCAGAAAAAAATGTTCAAACTAAGAGCAACTGCAACTGCGTACGAACTATCTGGAGCATTCAACAACGAACATTTCACGTGCACGGTACCTGATTGCCCCGGTGCAGATCCAATATCGTGATCAATCGCGAATCGCGGAAAAGCTGATGGAAATTCAGTTACGTTCCTTATTTGAAACAAAACCAGTCAAGAATTTTTTCGATCTGTCTTTTATGGAGACCAAAATAATGTCACGCCCTTCCGCCGACAAGAAAATTTTGTCGGGGAAATAAACTTTTGAAAAGGTCGATCAATCGTACTGTTCACTGGTCCGCTACAACAGGAGTGGCAGATGTACCCTTTTACGATAGGTAGTCTGATTCGTATTGAAACGATCGTACGACATCTGCGTTTTTGCGACATTTAAGTAAACTGATGTGTCATCGCGGACAAAGGAAGGGAACAATGTGCTATATTTTCAAGCAGACGATCTGTGTTTGTTTTTGAGATTTCGGCCGAAAACCACCCCCATGCGGACGGCAAACAAATAATTTATTTTACAAGACCTAAAGGCTAAAACTTGAAAAGCATGGAGTACCTTACCGCTCTTGATGATGCCTCTTCATTGTCAAAATCTTCCGATTTTTTAAAATCCTCAATGGGTCTCAGCAAATCTTCAAGATATTTAATCAGTTCTTCTTCATCTTGTCCTTTTGATGCTTCATTGCCCTCTATATCACTCTTTTCGGTTTTTCCTCAAGTTAAAAATGAAAAGTATGACAAAATGAGTATACGCTACTTGGATAAAGCTTTCTAGAATCGTGAAATTTGAATACGAATGACTGATTTCATTCACGTGTTGTATCGAGGAAAGTTCACTTTTGAATCAGTGGAGATTTTGCCAATTTTGATTTCAATGAAGTGCATAAAACATTGTTGCAGACAAAAGGATGACCAAATCAATAAAACTACAGTTTCCTAAATATTTTGGCATCTTACGTCAGACTTTTTGTTGAAAACGTTGCTTTTAATCACTATTTTGCAAACATTGTAGACTTTTGACCCCGATGTACAGACATATTGTACAGTACTCTATTGTTTGACCTATCCAGGGTGTACCCAGACCAATATAGAAATGATTCTCCCTAGTATGTGCCACCAATGACATTGTTTATCAACTTCCATCTAGTAACTTTTCCAGTTCACGACATTTCTTTAATTTTCTCGTTGCAAAATTTTATGACAATTTATACAAACCTTTCCCATCTTCACAGTGTAATCCCTGCAAAATGTTCTTCAATTTCCTATTTTCTTTGGTCAGCTCAGCGACCTGTTCCCTTTTTTGCTTGAAAAACTTAACCATTGTGAGATCGAATCTCTCGGCTGGATCATAATGGTAAACTGCCTTCGCAGATTTCATCTCTTGTAATCTTGCCTCTAACATCTGGGCCTCATATTGTGCTGCTTTGATACTTTTGATACTTTTTTGATACTTTCCACGATACTTGGCAATTTCGTTCAATAGATGTTTAAAAAGCAGAATGTTTTTATCATCAGGTTTCGGTTCTCCCAAAACATCTAGGTCTAAATATTGAGGAATATTCCACTTGTGGGTAAGCATTGATTTCCATGAAATGGACGTGAACACTTTTTCCTCTGAAAATCAACATACAAAAAAGATATAAACATATTTTGTGGATTTAAGGATTAATATCTGTTGTTTTGAATGGAGCATATAGAGGTCTGTAGATGAAGTGCAGCGGCTGGATGCATGTAAAGAATGAAGCGGGGCTTCCCCATACTTGCCATGATACTGTGTCAGGTTGACAGGCCGTGATTAAGTGTTAAGAGACGATACTTTGATTCTATGCTGAAATGATTTTATAAGAATTGCTTATGTATTGAACAAATTGGTACAAATGGGATATTTATCAAATTTACCTAAGTGAATGAAATACAGTGGCCACAGATGATATTGCCTCTATGAGATTTCATCTTGGGGATGATTAGAATGCATTTGTAAAGTGAAAGAAGTGAGAATGATTTTAGTAAAACGTAATGGACAGAATGTCCGAATGTATCGTACCATTTTTTTGTAACTTTTCTTAAGGAAAATCTTTTTGCTACTTTGCTGTGAAGGCAAATATTTTTTACAATTGTTAGCGACAATTTTTAAAATTTTAGGTGGCTGTAATGGATCGTATCACTAAACAAATAAATATGCATATATATATGACAAAGGTCAATGTCCTTGTACCGACTTAGAATGATATTGGTTGAAACATGTCAGAGTTAGGACCCCGGACACGAAAAAAGGTAACAAAATGGCCGACGGACGGCCATATTGGCTCGTATCACAAAAAATGATTTGCATGTGTATGGCATAGATTAATGTTCTTGACCAACTTTGAATGATGTTGGTCGAAATATGTATAAGTTACGTCTCCGGACATAAAGAAATTAACAAAACGGCCGCCATGCTGCCACATTGGATCGTATCATTAAAAAAAATGATGTACATATGTATGACATAGATCAATGTCCTTGTACCAACTTTGAATGATATTGATTAAAATATGTCCGAGTTCCTGTTTCGGACAGGAAAAAATTATTACAAAATATCTTCGATTTAGCCATGTTGGATCGTATCGTCAAACAAATCGATTTGCATATGTATGACGTAGGTTAATGTTCTTGCACCAATTTTGAAACATATCTGTTCAAACATGTCTGAGAAATGTTAGTGACAGACGCACGGACGCACCCACAGACATGACAAAAACCACAAGTCCCGCCGAACTACGTCCGCGGGGACTTAAAATTAGCAAACGACAAAATAAATATCAAACGCGAAGTATTCGATATATAACATCCTTGTGGGGTATACACTTGAGGATAGGTTCGGGTTAAAGAGAGACAGAATGGCCAGAGACAGCTTTGTGTTGTGTCTTACAATGACCAAGTTTCAGTCTTGCCTTTATCAATATCACAGGTATATATATATACATTGTAGGGTGAATAATCATTAGGATTAATGAAAGACACGCCCAATTAATAACACGCCCAATGCATAATTTGCTTAATTATTAGAGGAGTTGGTGGGCCGAGCTACACATAACACGTTATTCCCAACATCCTCCAACCGGCAAGATAAAGTGTTTCGAAACTTACACAACTGGATTCACAAATGCTAAAATAACACGAAATAAATCTCAAGGGTAAAGTGTTAATGATAAGCGTAAGACTACGAAAGGGTAATCTGTAAGATCAACGGCGGTCTGGTGTCAAATCATGCGGGATAAGGTAATACACGTTACACAAATTAAGTCTTAATCTTCTTATAATATCTTCTGTTTGTGACGCGTCTCAGGCGTGATACAAACTTCAAAGAAAATTCATTTTCAAGTCCTTGTATAAACCACAGTCCCTCACCATGGAAGGACCGTCTTTAAACCATATTTAATAAAATCCTTATTACAGAACAGATGTATTATAAGCAATAAACACAAAAAATCTAAAAAATAAGATGGCGAAAATCCTTTGCGTAAACGTTACATTAATCTCTGATTCAAAAATATAATCTGAACGTTACAATCTAACACTTCGATTTGTTTTTTTCATACAGTGATTTAGTCAAAGAAAGATTAAAATTAGTTCAAAGTTACAAAATATCACAAACTGAAAGTGAAGCACAAAGTTTGCTAATACAGAATTGACGACCTTTTCGTTAAGTCGTTGACTGGCTTTCATAGCCGCTGCACGAACTGGTCGTGAACCGTTCGCGCTACTATTTGTAGTATGTGCACCTTTGTCAGCATCGGCGCTCGATTCATTGTTTTCAGATTCGGAATGAACTTCTAATAGATACACCTTGGTAATATTTCTGCTAGCTTTTCTAGTACCAGTTCTGATGCAAACGGAACGCATCAAACCATCATTTCCTGAGTTACGTTTTTCAATAATGGCAAGAGATCACCTAATCCATGGGACGGATTTGTCTTCCACAAGAACAATATCACCCACTCTTATCTGATTCTGAATGGCCCCCTTCCCTGAAATTCTATCTCTTTCGCGCAATGTGTTGAGGTTAGGGAGCGTTCGGCCATTATGGCTGGGGTAGTCAGGCAAATTATTCCTGCGCATCAGTCAAAATAAGTGAACCCCCTACCCATTTCACCAAAAAAATTGATGACCCCCCTTTTAAGATGACAAAAATTTCATGACCCAACCTCATTGCTTGACTAAAGCTGCACATATAAACACCTCTGGAGGGAAGAGGCGATAGAATCCAGAAAGGATTCTCAGATTTTTTTTTCAAATGACCCCCTTACAAACACACAAGGTGTTAATGTTCAAATTTACCCTTCTGCCTTGCTATAATTTTGAATTTCCCTCTCAAAAAAAATGTACCTAAACAATCAATTTGTTGAGTATTCTGGCAAATCACAGGACGTAAACCCAGATAATGAAAAAACCCTAAAACTGATGACGACCATTGGTTGGAAAGGTACGTGCACATGATCATATCAGCTACGAGAAGAGAAGTTGGTCATCTACTTTAGCTGGGAACCTGTCTGTGCAACGTACATGTGCCATGCTATCGTGCTGTGATGAAACTGATTACTTTGTGTGTGTGTATATATATATATATATATATATATATATATATATATATGTATATATATAAGAATGCATGTCTGTGTAATACAATTGCTATTAGTTTTTCGCCTATGTTTGTTGTGATACATACATTTACATGAACCTTACCCTGTACTGATGCTCGAGTCTCACTCTTTGTCGCTACAATATCGTCTGTACTCTCTTCTTCCGTGACACCGATCTGTTTATATAATGGGTGATCCTGTTATGAATGTAAACCCTACAGTAGACATCGAAATCTACTTGTAAACTGTAATTGACGTAAAGTACAATTCACTCCTTATTCTCCTTCATAGGAGGAATAAAAATATCAGTCATAACAAACTGAGCGAAAATCATCGTCACGGTTATATAAGAGATAAAGCATCATGCACAGTATTCATAAAATAAACAAACCAGAAAACATAAGACAATACAAAAGCCATTGTGAAATCAAGAGAGGAAGGATATCTGGGCTTCCCCAATTAAAGCAAAACAGTGGCGAAACTACAAAGTGGAAGAGTATTCCTGTGAGTGCACATCTACAATCGCCTCCTACCTTTTTATCTATTTCAGGAACTTGTGAAATATGATTGGAGACATTCTCATCTGTAACCACAAAGCATTACACGACAAAGGTGAATGTATATGATTATATCACACAGTCTCATAAGTTTTATATCAGAAATCCAAAAATGTGATGATTGGAAATACTAATTGACAAAAAATCTCTATAGGTAGAATAAAACCAGGTATTAAAGTAAAAAAGAGATTATAATACCTGTTTTCATACTGAGAATTTCAAGTTTGCATTTCCTATACTCCCACGTTTCAATTACAATCTCCAGAGATATATTACGGTCGGGATATTGTTGCAAAAGTGTGTCACTGATGAGATCGCGCTCGAAAAGTCTTTTAATGGCTCCAGCTTGATAATTTCTCCATAGTGTTTCAAGTGTTTTCAAAGTCTGACATTTCACGATAACAATAAGACATCCAGAAGAAACATCCACTTCCTCGGCACCAATCTCTTTCATATACTGTCGGATTGCTGGTAGATCGGACCACTTGATACCTTCAAAGTGTAAGATTTTATCGCCGTGTATTTCGTGCCCTTCAGTAACTGCTTTTGCCTGTTGTATATTGTCTTCTTCAACCTTTATTCGCACCTCTCCTGTAATATTATAAAGTGGATACTTGACTAACTTGAAATCAAGTTATATATATATATATATATATATATATATATATATATATATATATATATATATATATATATATATATATCTATATCTATATCTACATGCCTCTTGAAGGGTAAATGTCGAGTCAAAGGTCTCGTTTATAAGGCTATGGTATCAAATTGAGTCAGCAAGGACACGTGCTTTGCTAAGTTTGTTTGGTCTTTAAAAGACTAGGGCCAGGGTCTTGTCGTCTAGTGTCAATTATTTTGCAAAGCATCGAGTTACTGTAACATAAGCAAGCGATGTACCCTTTTGTAAATCAGAAAAGCTATACATTATCAATGCTGACAAATCTACGCTGTTTAACAAGCGCTCTGAGTTGGTTTGAAAACGTCGCCCCCCAAAAATATATTTATCAAAGTTTAACATCACCTAGAAACAGAATGGTATGTGCAAACCATATAAGTGAGTGTGTAGAGCTAACAATCCTGCAGGATGCATGAAACTTGAGTAACAGTTTTATTACTGTGTAATTTTGTAACTGAATTTTATATATATATATATATATATATATATATATATATATATATATATATATATATATATATATATATATATATCTATCTTATTGTTGTAGAAAACGTTACAGATTTTATTACTTTAACATTTCCCAAGAATGCATGTGTTAACTTTATTTGAATTGGACACTTCTTGTTCGGTTCTATCAAGGAAAGGAAAAAAAACATCCAGGGGATAACTGCCCTCAACATCACAGGCAGGTCAAAATTCCCTGCATGATTAATTGTTAAGATAGAATGCGCCTCGAAATTGAAAGATTTAAACTTTTGCCCAAACTTTCAGTAAGATAAGTGAAGACCATTTCCTTTCGAAACCAAGAGAGTCTGAAGAAATTTCCCCTAGGCGTATACTACCTTAAAGTGGATAACAGTTCTGCATAGATGACATCACTCCTGACATCTTGCCTCGCCAATCGCTTATGATGTTCATAAAACCTGGGACTACATCCCTCAATTAGCCTATTATTGCATTTTACAGGTTACACATATAGTCACTTTAAAATGAAAATCCGTACGGAGTAAGATATCTCGTGTTCATAAACTTGTATTTATACATTACCAGTTTCACGATCTGGTCTTGCATCATCATGAGCATAGGGATATCCAGTTTTTCTGACATCAATAGAGCGATCATCATTATTTCTTTCTGCATAACAGGAAACAGAATGTCGTAAGAGAGTTTCAAAGCTCATAAAAGGGCAAACTCACAACATTTTAGAACTATTTCAGGTTTTGTTTCATTTGACAGGTTTATATGTTGTTCTGTTCACTGAAACATTGATAATGAATCATCAGAACTCTATTTAAACCTTGCGTATGCACATAAGGTGTAAATATACAGATGATATAATAGCTCACATGACATCAAACTAACAGAAGCAACCTGAAATAATTGCGACTTTGTCCCTTTAGAGTAAAATAAAAAAATCACGTCTTTTCAAGAATGCACATTACTGATGTTGAATTCTTATATTGAACGGAAAATGCATCAGTTACCTGTCTCTTTTTGTGTACATTTTAGAGCTTCTTTGGTCTTCATTGCATTTGAGTGACATAACTCTGTGAACTTGTCATGGGACTTTTTAATTTCGCCCTCTGCCGAACAGTACTTAATGGCTCTCTTTAATTCTTGTGCGCTGTCAAAACGACACGAATACTTTAGTAGAATCTTCATGATGTGTTGTACCCATTTCTTGCTCTCCTTCTCTAGCTGATCCTCAGAAGGAGCTACGGCAGTATTAACGACAAATGTATCACCCAATCTTGGATCAATATCCATAAGGAAAGCTGCCAGACCAGAATTTCCACTCATGACACATGGTATCCCCAATGTACACACCATTAGACCAACAGCACCAAAGGAATCCCCAGGGTCACCTTGACTAAGAACCACTAGATGACTTTGCTGGACGTCATCTAAAAGAGTGTCTAAACCTTCGACAGGGCAAGAATTTATACTCAAATTTGCTGGATTGCCAGCTTTTGAGTAAAGTCTCTTATTATAGTTGTCGCAGAATTTCTCTGAAATACCTCTAATTTTCCATGATGGTTTGATATCACCCAATCCATAGAAATCAGAGACCTGTCCTATTGCATTTGCAATAATATCAAATTCTTCAAACGCCACATTCTCGATGTTATTAGTCTCTGGCAGAACGTGAAGTGACAGTATGTTAATACCGTCCTCCAGACTTGACTTTTTGATATCACGCGTGGGAAACACTTTCCCTGCGCACGGTAAGTAACACAAGTGCTCTTTACTATCAAATATTTTAAATTTGTTTTTGAAATATTTCCATACTTTTAAACCAACTGACACAACTATTTCTGCTGCTCGTGCATGCTCCATTGACTTCTTTTCTCTCTTCATAATCTGTGCTGTAGTACTGGGAAAGATTTCTGGAATACGATAAATTATTGTAACCAACTTTGCCTGTGGAAACACTTGCTTTTGAAAACATCTGGCAATATGAATTGTTCCATGATGACAATCATGGCCAAATATCAGGAATACATTTTTCAAGATCTTCAGATTGGGGAAATAGCATTCATGCAGCAGTAGCCAGTCTCTGGATGGAGTTTGATTTTCAAGGTCTGGTTTCAGCTCTGGAAGTAGTAAATTAACACCACTCCGTCTTGCCTCTTCTTTCTCTTCATCACTTGCTGATAACACTGTACAATGTACACTGAATCCCTCATTTTTTAACAGACAAGCAGTCTCTTTCTGGACCAGAGAAAGTGTAAAATCATCCCAACCTGGCCACCATTTTGTTCCCACAATCAAAACACCAGGCGAATCTTTGAGAGGTCGAAGAAAGAAGAACAAATATATCAGGGCACTTTTTGCATTAGTTTTAATGTTACTACAAATAGACAGTGGTGAGTAAGATGTTATATGTTATGTTCACGTTGAAAAGAGGACTTAAATAATACGATGGAGTAAATGTTTGGTGTTAAACCAGCCTTGAATATAAGTCGACCTATTTATAAATGAATTTTTTCATTTATTACTCCAGTTTGTCATTGATAATTATCACTTTGTGAAACAAAAACATGAGATGAAAACAACCGTTTTATCCTCAGCTGTCTACATTCTGATTTTTAATTTCATCTGATTTTCCGGAAGCACTGTAGATGGGTCCTGTACTCGTTTCGTGTAGTATTTTGTACCATATTTTTGATGTTGTATCACTTGAAACAAAGATACTTCTACACATCTAAAACTTTTAATCACTGCTTTCAATCAATATCGTAAAGCCCAACCTTTGACTTGAGCCCTAAAAGCACGTGTTCAAAAATTAGCTCTAAATAAAAGAAGCACATTAAAACTACTGGCAAATTAATCCATTAACTTTTTACGCCATGTTTAGTCCCTATTTTATTTTACTGGCTGCTATGGCAACCATTTCTAGGTTGACATTAAATGTCCGAGGCTGCCGAGATGCACTAAAAGATACCAAGTTCTCGAGTATCTCAAAAATGAGGTTCATACTGATTTTCAGCTCCTCCAAGAAACAAACACGTTGGAAGGTGACGAAAGAATTTGGCAAGTTACTTGGAAGGGAAAGTTCTTTTTTCTCATAAAAGTACAAATCAAGGAGGAGTTGCGATTCTTTTCTCACCCAAGCATAAATTGACATCCTTGACAAGAAAGAATTAATGAACGGTCATCTACTTCTCGCACACGTGCTTATCAACCAGTGCATGTAATCAATGTTTATGCCCCTCAAATTCTACGGATCGTTTCCAGTGTTTTAAAATGCTTAAAATACATCTTGATTCCCTTAACAGTGACCCGATTTTCTTGGGTGGAGATTTTAATTGCACTCTTGATTCTGATATTTACCGTTCTGGTAGAGAGCCCGACCCTCGTCCTTCACAACTCCTCAACAAAATTATTCATCGCTTTGAATTAGTTGATGCGTGGCGTAATCAAAACATTTCTTTCACCTGGTCCCGCGATCAAAGTTACGCCAGGCTTGACAGAGTTTATATCAAAACGCATTCATTAAATCGGATAAACAGCTCCAATATTATTAATTCTTCTCTCTGTTTTACTGATCACTCTGCCTTGAAATATAGTCCTTTCTCAGAATGTACTAATCATTTTAATCCAGTGTGGCATATGAACACAGATATTTTAAATGACAATGATTATGTTGTCCTTATTTCCTTGTTCTGGGGAAATTGACGTCAAAAGAAATCCAATTATCATAAGATTCAACACTGGTGGGACATTGGAAAAATAAAGTCAAGCAGCTAAATCAGCAATATTGTTATCACAAAAACACAGAAAGAAATATTTTGAAACGCAAAATTGAAAAACAAATTCGCAAACTGCAAGGCCCTCTTCCGAGACCCGTCTGTCAATGCTGTTTATAAAGCTAAGAAAGATCTTCATAAGGAAATTCTTGACTATGACACTAAGGGGCAGCCGTTCGCGCCAGTCATAGACATATCAGTACGAATGATACTCCCAATACTTTTTTCCGTGATATCGAAATCAATAATGGGAAAAGAAAGCCTATCATCCATCTACAGAGGGACAATGGCTGACTTACTGAAGATCAAAAGGAAATTGGAAATCTTAAGTACTCGTTTTATCAAGATCTATATTCTCCTAATCCGATTGATAACAACTCTGAAAGACTGCACGATAGTTTGCCACGACTTATATTTCAAACAAAGTGGTTTTAGATAGTCCAATCACTTATGACAAACTCACAAATACAGTGAAAAACCTCTCTCAAGGTCGCTCTCCTGGGATTGATGGCTTCCCAAACGAATTGTACAAGACTTTTTGGTCAGTTATTAGTAGAGACGTTCATGAAGTTTTTCTCAAATCCGTTAACGATGGGGAACTGCCATTGTCTTGTAGACGAGCAGTCAGAAGTCTTTTACCGAAATCGGGGGACAATTTTAAACTTAAAAAACTGGCGGCCAGTTAGTCTTCTTTGCAGCGATTATAAAACACTCACCAAATGCTCTCCCTCCGGCTCCGCAATGTTCTCGGTATCATTATTCAAAATGATCAAAGCTGCAGCGTCCCCGGCCGGCAAATTCACGATTATATTGCTTTGCTCAGAGACTGCCTTCAATTTGCAAATGGTGAAAATATCTTCCCGCTATAATTACACTTGATTAAGAAAGGACATTCGACAGAGTGCATCATGATTACCTTTTTCACACTTTAGACACTTTTTGTTTCAGCCAAAAATTTTACCAACTACATTTAACCGTGTCAATAATAACCTCACTGCCACTATTTCTTTTAATCGAGGAATCCGCCATGGCTGTTCCCCTCCCGCACTACTTTACATTATTGCCATAGAGCCCTTGCTCAATAAATTCCGGACTAAAAGTGATATCAAAGGTCTTACCATACCAGAGTCTCATACAACTTTTACTATCTTCGCGTAGGCAGATGATTTTGATTTTATAACAACTCGTAATGATGATTTTAGTAAACTACACCTCTGGCTTAATACTTACAACTCGGGGCCCGGGGGCACCGACGTCCTTTGTACCCCCCTCAGTGTTTATTATTTGACATGAATGTGATGTTTGTCAAAGAAGTCAAATTGTTTGGCATGAATGAAAGTTTCTTGAACTGTTGGTTATTACTGCTCCAGCATAACAGACAATAAATGTGATTGTCAGGAGCTGGAATATGTACATTAAAGTGTGGAGTCTAAGTATGAATAGCCTTTGACATGTGTGAAAGTGAATCAAGACAAGGGACTGGATAGGATGAAAATATCTAAAACGGAAAATTGTGAAGTTTTGCAACGCAGAAGGGTAGAAAAATTTGGCCACAAACTATTGTACCATAATGGACAATGGCTAATCTACATCAAATTACTTACCTGAACTGAGGGTGACATGCACATAATAAAAATTGGTGTTAAACTTGATTATTTGCATTTAATACAAATGTATCTATTTCTTATCACATAAAAAATAAATTTGGGTCATTGATTAAAAAACATTTGCTTGGTTCCTACACAGTTTACATGTACTTTGCTATAGCCGTAGCCTTAGGGGGCAGCTGCCTTTTCCTGGAATTTTTGGGAAAAATGCAAATTTTTAGAATACACATAGATGCTGATAAAATCGCTAACATTTCCGGGGCGATTCCCAGCATGCGTGATCTAAATTGATGGTTTACTATATAACGTGAAGTGTCTCTGTACTTACACTGACTCTTCGCTAGTACTTATATTGTTCCTATGATTTATTGTACGCTTGGTTTACTGAATCAAGTGTTACTTATTGCAGTGCGCTGAATAAAATGTAGCTCTTTTGCAGTTTAAACGAATAATTTTAAACATGTTTATGTAAGAAAATGCAAAAAGAAGCGCAAGGCGCATATAGACAGTGCATTTAGTCAAGTGACACAGTTAGACTGAGCAGTGTGATGTAGGTCATTTCCCCCACACTCATGGCCTGAGTTTAATTAGTCTAGAACATTCTCAAGGTCACTGTCCTTCACGACCTCAGGACCTTGAATTCAACTAGTCATGTTTGGAATATTCTGGAAATTTAATTAGTTGTGTAAGAGAGATAATTTTGGAGCAGTAATTAGCATGTCAATAAAAGTTCTAGATTGCTCTTATATGTTGTTATATAACCACATGGGTGTAAATAGGGGACCAGCACAGCTTGCAGTCAGACATTTTGGGATCGTGTCTCTTGCATGTTACTTCAAGTCTTTCGAAACTTCAGCAGTATTAATTTCAAGACTTATCAAGACCACGCTGGATTTATAATGTAGACATTGTGCAACTTCAAGCCTGCAAGCCAAAGGACTGTTCATTCATCCAACTGACTAGTACAACTCTGAGACTGGAGCTTTGCTGTCCCAGCTGAGATAAGTAGCCTGTACACTTTTACAGTTTGTATTATATCCCCTGACTTGGCGATTAGTTTTATTTTTCGTAATAAATTTCGTTTTATACGGAAATTGCTGAGTTCACTCTTTTGTTTGTTTCTCTCACATAACAGTAGTCGTTTTCATTTAAACAATGTCAGCTATCGCAATTTGCCAATAATGTCAGATAGTGAAAGTCCAAAGAAACGATGTCGCATATAGCAGTCTATTTTGACATTTATCAGGAAGTAGGAAGAGTAAGCATACCATTTGTAGCAGGCCAAAAGAAAAAGTCGTTCAACTTGACGTCAGGTTGCATAAATGCATCGCAGTGAATACGAAAGCGTTCGATCTAATTGTTAAGGTAATATGCGCCTTGAAAGTGAAAGACTTAAACTTGTGCTCAAACTTTACTAATAACACTTTGAACCATTCTTTTACCAAATCAACAATGAACGTCAGGGGTCACTCTGCAAAGTTTGGAACTAGCGAAACATATTACACAACGTTTTGCGATATTTTATATTCAAAATGGCATCCACCCCTGTGCTAACTCTATGGTGGAAAATTACATTTCCGATTTTCGAAAGCCTAGGACGGTGAAAGTTTTTCTTTCTTCAAGAGCTACAATGAGGCCCCACAAGTGATATATCAGAACAAATGTAGAAATTTGAGACTCTGAATACCTCTCCCCACGGCGCGTTCTACCTTAATGGTAGACAGATCTCTTTCTGGAATATTTAATGGCCCTGAAAAGGGCCGTTTGGTTTGTTAACGATGAATATAATCACTGTGAATTAGAGCTTGGAGCCTCTTCTAAGTGTTCCACTTTGGTACGGGCAAAAAAACGTTGCTGCATTTCGAAGTAGGCGTCTATAATGCAGCAACTGTAGCCGAAACCATCTTCAAATATGTCCCTAAACTCCATGTTTGACTGGAGGCGAAATAGTGTATCATGAAGCTTACTCCTAATTCTGGTGTTCCCACACGGAATCAAGAAATTTGGTTGTTGTTGTCATTTGTATTATTGTTGTTTGTGTTTACGCTCTGGCAATTTACAGGACACGACATCACATGTTACATTCAGCCATGTTCAAAGCGTGTGTGCTACTTACGCTGTTATGCCCATTTTGGCCAAATTCGATTAATTTGTTTTGCCTGTCTTTTGGATTTGCGAGAAAAAGTTAATGATAATAGTGAAAACAGTAGTCTTGGCAAAAATATCCAACCCCACCAAGTCTCTGGCTACGTATGTACAGAGGCAAATTGTATCAGTGGCTATCGTTATTTATGGCCTGGGAATGACCTCGTCATTCCAAAATTGTCGGGTAGGTCCCTCATTTGGACAGCGTAGGCCGGAGACCGAAACATTGTCCAAAGTCACGATAATATCTGTTTGTGTTTGTGTATGTTCGTCCATCCATCCATCCGTACATAGAAAGATTGTGTTAAAGTCACAACTTGAAAACCAGCGGTCACGCAATTTCGTACATAGCATCATCATGGGGAGATCTAGATTTGGTTAGGTTTTAGTGAATGAAGTCTGCATAATTGATGGTCATTTGCAAAATTAATTAATTGTGCAGGAGGCTATATGTCCATCTGAAGAATTACTCAACCAACTTGATGTAACTATGCAGGCACTGAAACTGTTCTGTGGTCTTACTATGCTAAAGGCTTGATGGGTGACTCTTGAAGATTATAAGCTTATTTGCATGTTTAATGAATTTCTATACTAAGGCTGCATATCAATAATGAGTTCACTGATTTTGATTAGACCCATGGTATATGTTGATCATACTAAGGTCTACTTATGATGTAAGTTTTATGGGCACGATTTTCTAATTATTAGCTTATTGGAATAATTAATGTATTAGTATAACGAGGATGTATATTAATAATTAGCGCATCAATTAGACTGGACCTCTGCCATATATTGATCATACATACATCTACTTTTGTTGCAAATTTCATGAGCAAAAAACCCTACTAATCATTTAATAGCTCATTTGCATATTTAATGAATTTTTGTAATTAGGCTCTATATCACTACAGCGTTCACCAATGTTGCTTCATCGGTCCACTTATTTGAAAATTTTAATCAGCAATATATTCAAATTATTAGCTTATGTGCATATTTAATGACTTTCTGGAATTAGGATTTATATCTATATTGAGTGCACTTATTGGCCAGACCTCTGCTATTTATTGATCATACTTAAGTCATGTTATGCTAAATGTTTTATGGGCACAATTCCTCATTGTCAGGGCATTTGCATATTCAACGAATTTCTTCAATTAGGGTATATATAATGATATATATTAACATTGAATGCACTGATTTCAGATTGGACCTCTGCTAATCATTGATCATGCCTAGTTTAACTTATAGTGAATTTTTGATTGGCTGACATTCTAATTACTAGCTCATTTGTATACTTATGTCATATATGTTAAAATGTAATGTTCTGCATTTGATTTAACTTCTGAGAAACATTGCTTATCCAAAGTTTTATTAATGCTCAAACTTTGATTACAGTGAAATTTCATACAATAAGCACATTTAAATATTAAATGTATACGTGCAATTGGCTTTATATCAAGGCTTAATGCACTGGAACCGATCGGACTTTTACGTACACTGATCACAATTTATTTCAACTCTACTGAAAGTTTTGTCGGTACGACATGCTAACCAATTGTTTTTACTGAATGCACTAATTTTGATTAGACTTCTATACTGGTCAATAGCTTACTGGCATATTTAATGCAGTTTCCAATTAAGCTATATGTCAAAAGTGAATCTACTGAATTTTATCAGATTCCCATGGTACAGAAGTTATATTAAATAACATGCAGGACATATTGAACATGATGAACGAGACAGACCATGAAAACATGCCCTGCTTTGTCGCGAGAAACTTGTCAAAACGTCCTCCTGTAGACATTTCTCATGTTGACATTTCGAGATTGCCAAAGGAGATTCGCTGTCTTCTTCAAGGAGTGACCACGATGAAAAGTACGCTATCACAAGATAAGAATGTCTCACTAAATGAAGAATTAACCTCTCTTCGCTCAGAGCTAAAAACACAACTGCCTGCCCTGATGGTGATTTCATTACGGTACAGCATCCCAAAAATAGGCGTTCCAAGCCTTTGATGTACTTACTCGAGCAATAATGAACTAAAATCAATCGACTCGCGTCAATCAGCTCGTGTGTTTATCAGTAGACTTCATCAAAACAAACATGTATGTCTGTAGTCGGCTTCGCCAGGAATAAAACTAAAGCTAGGGAGTATAAGAACTGAAAAAAAAATACGAGTCATATTCGCCATTCGTTGTTGAAGTGCCTCATGCAAGTTTAACTACGTTACTAGATGCCTCTGTGTGGCCCGAGGGAGTTCTTATGAGGAAGTTCTACCGTTCAAAATCCATTTAGATGTCTCTTGGAATCGCTTCATACAATTGTCATGGTTTCAAATTGGCTGTTGATCCCGTTAAATCTTTGTATGATGATCATGATGTTATTTTATTACAATAACATTGTTTGTGTAAAAATGATCTCTCACTACTCTCCGATATTAATGAGCAGTTTTTTGCATCAGGGATTGCCCCAATAAAGGGTGACACTGGTTAACGGATCGGAAGACCATCTGTTGGTGTGGGAATTCTCTGGCGGAAATCATTGTCAGGATTAGTTAACATCCAAATCTGTACTTACAATGAAGATCACATTATTGGCTTGAAACTTCAGTGGAGCAGCAAAAGTCTCCTTATCCTTTGTGTTTATATGCAGACTGAAAGTGAAGATAATTATCATCTATATATAAACCATCTGTCAAAAATTAAGAATATTACTAACGATGAAGGGATTAACAGTCTACTTGTACTTGGTAATCGGAATGCGAAGCCGCGAAGATCTTTCGGGAAGGAATTGGACAGATTCTGTTCAGAACACCAGTATATCCTTTCAGACAGTTTATTGCTTGATAAAACAATGAATCATTTTACCTACTGTGAGCGAGGCACACCATTCAACATCGTGGCTCGATCATTAGTGTCGACACCCTCAGCCCATGCATGTATTGATTCTGTAGATATTTATACAATTTCATCGCCTATGACCACTTTCGACTTTCAATTACACTTTCCATTAATGAACATTAACGTTTGGAAAAAGTGTGCAGCATTACTGTAACCCCATCAAGTAAGAATAATGTTATGTTGGATAAGATTAGTGAAAATGATATTAAGAGGTTTAAGAACATTACTGATTACAATCTTAGTCAGACAAATATTCCGGTTCGGGCTTTGCTGTGTAGTAATCCCAACTATGATAATTAACATAATCAAGAATGTATCAATACATTTTATAGCGAGCGCAGCGAGAGCGGCCGAAGGCCGCTCGCGAAGCGAGCATTAAGACTAATGCGTGTACAAGAAATTTAGAATGGAATCTCTATATACCTACGAGTTTGAAAAGAGAGCACAGTTCCATGGAGGCGGCCATTTTGAATACTTTTACACGGATTGCGTGAAATTAAAGATATCATCTACCACAAAAACTACTCGACAATATCTATTGCCGACAAAAGAATCTCTCTGTTCCAAAGAAAGTGTGAAATTTGTTTCAAAATGACTATTTTCGATCACTTTTGAAGGCCCGGATCGGTCATCACTAGGCGCCGCCATTTTGAAACAAGCCTACTCTCGCGAGAACGAACGGTCAACTCACGCGCGAATTAAAAATCGTGTGCTGAGAGCTACCGACGGGATCAAGTACGTAATTTACATTAGTCTGCCTCTGTTCCCGCCCCTGTTTAATACAATAAACTGATCGGAATAATATAATTTACCAGTTTTAAATAATTTTCGTTAGTGAACTTGGCATTTCCGAGTTGAATTGCTATAAATGTTATTCTAGAAAACAATTGACAATAATTCAACCTCAATGGTCAAGATATGCAACATGCATCAAACACAGAAATTAGCATGCTATTGCCTGATACCTAGCCCTGCGTACGATGCTGTGTGTTCCGCTACAGCTAATAGCCCCGCTCACCACTCGTTGTGAGCGGGGCTATTAGCTGTAGCGGAACACACAGCATCGTACGCAGGGCTACCTGATACCTTGTAACATCAATGACGATATACCCTACGCTGAGCTCGCTCTCAGGTCAGACCTGTTACATATTAGTGAGCGCAGCGAGAGCGGCCGAAGGCCGCTCGCGAAGCGAGCATTAAGACTAATGCGTGTACAAGAAATTTAGAATGGAATCTCTATATACCTACGAGTATGAAAAGAGAGCACAGTTCCATGGAGGCGGCCATTTTGAATACTTTTACACGGATTGCGTGAAATTAGAGATATCATCTACCACAAAAACTACTCGACAATGTGTATTTCCGACAAAAGAATCTCTCTGTTCCAAAGAAAATGTTAAATTTGTTTCAAAATGACTATTTTCGATCACTTTTGAAGGCCCGGATCGGTCATCACTAGGCGCCGCCATTTTGAAACAAGCCTACTCTCGCGAGAACGAACGGTCAACTCACGCGAGAATTAAAAATAGTGTGCTGACAGCTACTAGCTACCGACGGGAATATCAAGTACGTGTTTTACATTAGACTGCCTCTGTTCCCGCCCCTGTTTAATATAATAAACTGATCGGAATCATATAATTTACCACTTTTAAATAATTTTCGTTAGTGAACTTGGCATTTCCGAGTTAAATTGATATAAATGTTATTCTAGAAAACAATTGACAACAATTCAACCTCAACGAGTCAAAGGCTAAGTTTTGCTGCAGTACAGTAGCTCGAGGTTTTGCCTGGGTATTTGGGTCCGACCAAAATACCCAGGCAAAACCTCGAGCTACTGTACTGCAGCTATGGCTAAGTTATGAATCATGCATCATACACAGAAATTAGCATGCTATTGCCTGAAAACATCAATGACGATATTCATGTACTACGCTGCGCTCGCTCTCAGGTCAGACCTGTTACATATTAGCGAACGCAGCGAGAGCGGCCGAAGGCCGCTCGCGAAGCGAGCATTAAGACTAACGCGTGTACAAGTAATTAAGAATGGAATCTCTAATACCTACGAGTTTGAAAAGAGAGCAAGCTTCCATGGAGGCGGCCATTTTGAATACTTTTACACGGATTGCGTGAAATTAAAGATATCATCAACCACAAATCCTACTCGACAATGTGTATTTCCGACAAAAGACTCTCTCTATTCCAAAGAAAGTGTGAAATTTGGTTCAAAATGACTATTTTCGATCACTTTTGAAAGCCTGGTTCGGTCATCACTAGGCGCCGCCATTTTGAAAGAAACCAACTCTCGCGAGAACGAACGGTCAACTCAGGCGAGAATTAAAAATCGTGCGCTTGAGAGCTACCGATGGGAATATCAAGTACGTGTTTTACATTAGACTGCCTCTGTTCCCGCCCCTGTTACAATAAACTGATCGGAATAATGTAATTTACCAGTTTTAAATAATTTTCGTTAGTGAACTTGGCATTTCCGAGTTAAATTGCTATAATAATCTATAAATACAGCATTAAACCTCAATGGCCAAAATATGCATCATGCATCAAACATAGAAATTAGCATGCTATTGCCTGAAAACATAAATTACGATATACCCTACGCTGCGCTCGCTCTCAGGTCAGACCTGTTACATATTAAAGAGATTAATTTAATCTATCAAACGCTTCGAAAGTCTGCTTTAAATATAAAAGGAGGGATTCCACACGAATGGTCCCTGGATGGAACACTTAGTGAAAGAAGCCTACGGCCAGGCAAGGGATTCTTTCAAATAATGGTGTAGCTTTGGAAGGCCTCATAATGGTCCCCCAAAGTTTCATGCAAACTATCTTGATGCCACTTATCAAGGATAAAAAAAACATGTAACATGAGTAGTAAGGATAATTCCAGGCCATCGTCTCGTCAAAATTCCGTGAAGTCATTATCATAAATCGTTGTAAAGATTATTTGAGTTCAAATGACTTTCGATTTAGGTTTAAACGTAGACACTCCACCGATATGTGTATTTATCTCACGAAGGAAGTGACCAATTATTATCTCTCGTTTAATAGCCCTGTTTATTCATCGTTTCTTGATGCCAAAAAGGCATTTGATAGCTTCAATCATTGGACCTTGTTTAAGAAACTGATTTACAAGGGCTTCCCTAAGTACATCGTTCGTCTTTTGATAATGTGACACCGCACCCAGAATTTCTATGTTCAATGTTGAAATAGGATATTTTTCACTGTAAGTTATGGTGTACGCCAAGGAAGCATGCTTTTCCCGCAACTCTTTAATTTTTATATGAATGATATAAGGGCCCGTCTGAAATCCTGTGGGAAGGGATGTAACGTTGATGGTCAAATTATCAACCATCTTATGTATGCTGATGACCTAATGCTTCTCTGTCCGTCAATTAAAGGTCTATGTGAGCTTATTTTAATTTATGATAGACATGGTATTGAACATGATATAATTTATCACCCAGAGAAATCAAAATGTATGTGTTTTTTGCCAAGATAAAGCTCGATGAGATTTGAAAGCCTAGCACCTGTTAGGCTTTGAACCACTTGTATAAATATCATCAATGAACACACCTACTTAGGTTATATAATGACAAATAATTTAATAAGTCTTGATGATTGTGCTATTAGGCAGCAAACTAGATGTTTCTATATTCGTACAAATACTCTGCTTCGTAAATATTCGTACTGTTTTGCGCATGTTAAGATTTCACTCTTTATACGTTTTTGCACTAACGTATATTGTTCTCGGCTGTAGACTTCTCACACAAAAAGAGTTTAAACAACCTTAGAATGGGGTATGACAATTTCTTTAGAATTTTGATGGAGTACGCTCGTGTCTGTAGCGCAAGTGCTCTGTTGTTTCAAATACAATTCCTACTTTTGAAGCCTTGAGACGCAAAGCAATGTACAATTTTCATGAACGTTAAAATAATATCGAAAATGTGGGCATTTCAGCGCTGCTTAATTCTGATGCTCTTTTGCATTCAAAGCATATTTTAACGTATGGAAATATTCTGTCTTTTTAATCATTGTCTGTCTCTCTTTTTGTATTTTCTTTTGTTTTTAGCTCACGTGTTCACACGTGAAGTAATGTCATAGCGATGTCTGTCTGTCTGTCCGTGTGTGTGTGTGTGTGTGTGTGTGTGTGTGTGTGTGTGTTTGTGTGTATGTCTGTTTACACGATAGCTCAAAAACGCCTGAACAGATTCAAGTCAGATTTGGTAAACAGGTACCATATGCTACTTGCATGAACTGATTAGATTTTGGTTAGTGTGGCTTGCATAATAATGAAGTTATGCAATATAATTTTTTTCCGTACAATTGTTTCCCTATGGAGACGGTAATGACAGTGTAGATATATCAAGAAATACTGCACCGAATTTCATGAAACTTTTCACAGATGACAATCTCAGAACATTATAATGATACTGTGAGTGTCATGTCGATTATCTGCTAATTTGCATATTAAATGAACTTTTGTTATCAGTGACATAACTCTGAAATTCCTGCACCATACTTGATGATACGTGCAACAAATATTGTTCTGATATATATCTAATTATACTAAGAAGCATTGGACAGTGTCAAGTTAATAAATAGCTCATTTGCATATTTTATGAAATGTTATACTTAGTCATATAACTCCGATATAACTGCACCGAATTTGATGAATTCTGCTGCAGAAACTGATCTGACTGATGTCTAACTGTGGTGTAAAGCACTTAGTAGTGTCAAGTTGAATAAGGCTTCATTTGCATATTCAATGAACTTTGTAATTAGGTATATAACTCTGACAATACGGTACCCAAGTCAGTGAAATCTGGTACAGATATTCATCTGACAAATATCTAAATGTACGGACAAGCATTTGGCTGTGTTAAGTTAACAAGTAGCTCATTTGCATATTTTATGAAGTTTTGTAATTAGTCATATAAGTCCGAAAGAACTGCACCAAATATGATGAAATCTGGTGCAGATACTGATCTGACAGATATCTAATTGTGGTGTAAAGCATTTAGTTGTGTGGAGTTAATTCAGGGTTCATTTGCATATTTAATGAATTGTGTAATTAGTGATATTACTTATATTCGGCTCGAAGTTGTACGGCTCCGCGAAAAACACTCGTGTACGATGACGTCAAACAAAGAAAAATTTCATGGGATTATATATTTATCACATGAACAGTCTCCGAAC
>LD533329.1:0-67906 GCA_001465055.1 Ptychodera flava | reverse complement strand
AAAAAAGTTCCGGTTGATGACGTACAACAGGGGTAATTCGGATTTCTTATCCGTCCTGTTCTACGTCACACAGGTGGGAATTCGGGCCAGTTCATGTGATAATCCAAAATAACAGCATTACATTTGATGAAACTTGATACAGATATTGATCTGATAAATATTTAATTGTACTGAGAAGCATTGGGTGTGTCAAGTTAATAATTAGCTCATTTACATATTAAATAAAATTTTGCAATGAGTGATTTAGCTCTGAGAGTACTGTGCGAAAGTTGATGAAACCTGCTACACATGATAAAACAGATATCTGATTGTTCTTGTTAAACGCCTCACAGGGATGTCGATTACATTGGTATGAATTGGGTTTATTGACAGAAATATTGAAAAACATTATAGAATAAATCCTCGTCAGAGATAGTTACTCTGGCAGTAGACCGTATACATGGCTAGTCTTATCAGAAGTCTTTATTCCACTCCGCGTCGTGTGCTTAATTGAACTGCTGTCAGAATATACAATGTCTGTCTTTGTTCTTGTGTTTTAGTTAGTGATTATCCTTAGGTCCTTGCTCGTTGTCTTGTCACTTCATATGAAACAGGTCAAAGGTACAATTGTTGTACACAACTTCATAACAGTCAAAAAGTATGCAGTAATCATGTCATATTGTATTTTTTCATGCGTCTGATAAATGTCAATACATATCGAGTCATCAGCAGTCAATTTCAATTCTTGATAACTAAGTTTGTAATTTTGTCAAACTCAAAGTCATTCCTTCCATTCAGGGGTCACATTAGTAGGTAAAGTTGTTCTGTTCAGTAAATGTTCAAATTTTCTAGTCTGTGTACTGGATATCCAACATTTTGTGAAGCATACTACTAGTAATGAATATTTTGTAAAACACGTGGGCACATTTAGTTCATATCTGGTTTGATGTATGGGATAGCGTACACAATTTAGCGTTTTGCCTTTTTATCCTGAGATAAAGTTATATTATATTATAATATAATATATTATTAGCTACTATAGACTATAGAAGCTATTGGGATGGGTATCCGTCCGGCGTCCGTTGTCAGTCTGTATGTATGTATGTATGTATGTATGTATGTATGTATGTATGTATGTATGTATGTATGTATGTATGTGTGTATGTGTGTATGTGTGTATGTGTGTATGTATGTATGTATGTATGTATGTATGTATGTCCGTTTGTGAGGCGTCCGTCCACTCAAATATCTTGAGAACCGCAGTACTTACTGATTTGATATTTGTTGTGTGGATGAAAAATATGATTTTGCGAAACTCTTTTTTTTAATTTTTTGATATTGTTGAAAATAGGCAAATTAATGCCAAAAAAGGCGTTTTTGGTAAAAAATCTTTTTCTTCATAACAACTGGTCAGACAGCTTTGTTTCTTGGTATACAGGTCCCAAGGGATAACCCAACTTAGATTTGTTCAAATTGTGATGAAATATGCAAATCTGTATTTTTAAGGAATTTTTTTTGTCATTTTTGGTCAAAATTTGACTTACATTGTATGTAATTCTTGTACTGTATAAACCCTATCAATTCACCCAGAAAAAAATAATTAGTAAGATTTTAAGTAATTGAATTAATTAGGAAATCATCAAAGCCAAAATAATTTTTTTGTAGAATTATTAGAAAGTTCAACTTTTTTGACAGTTCATAGTGAAATGCTTACCATCTTTGAGGATTAAAACATGTAACCCTTTTACTGCCAAGTCCATATTTCACCACAAGGTCAAGATGGTTAAAATTAATGAAACAAAATGTATTCCGTATGATGTACATTTGAAGGCTGTTGAAAACATAATACTGTAAATTTGATTTTTTTTTGACTAAAGATGCTATAACATACCAAGCCAAGAGGGTGAAAATTCGTCTTGTTTTGGCTCAATACCGCTTTTTACTGACTTGACTGATGGGGAAGTGATACAGTTATTACTGTCTGGTAGGAAAAGGGGTTAAGGCAACTTTCCTGAATCCCAACTTTGACATATTCTGAACCGTCATATATTGTGCTCTGTATGTTATCTGAAAGAAATTGCTCATAATAGTTTGTCATGATAGGGTGGTCAAATAAATAGAGATAGAGAAAGTTCTAATTTCCATTTATGGTTGACTTGGTTAGGATAAAATAAAAATACTTTCTCAGGAAAAACATAGAGTGGTCAATTAAAAGAGAGGTCAAAGTGATGGGGTTTTTATGGTAAAGCTGGGCTGTAAGATTCCTCATGTGCTATTTATAGCAATTATGCAATCTGTGTAAACAGTGCAATGAAAGTGTTACATGATTCCTTATAATGCTTTTGATGACCTTGAACATCTTAAGTTTCAAACATTTGTCTCTTCTGTGTGCTATCTTTGATTACCAACAGGCTCAACTTATTCACAGAACTTATTTGCACTGTTAATTTGAAAGTTAAAATGTGCTTGGTTGATAGGATGAAAAAACTGATAAAGATTAAACCAGCTGAAGATTCCTTATTACCTAACAGATATGCTGTTTTTTATGACGTAAATCTTGATAAGCAAGTCTTTTTTACTTTAATTAGAATGTAATTAACTCTCATTTATTAGCTATTTTAAACTAATATAGTCTATGGAAGCTATTGGGATGGGTATCCGTCCGGCGTCCACCGTCAGTCTGTATGTATGCATGTATGTATGTATGTCCGTTTGAGAGGCGTCCGTCCACTCAAATATCTTGAGAACTGCATTACTTACCGATTTGATATTTGTTGTTTAGATAAAATATATGATTTTGAGAAACTAGTTTTATCATTTTTTTGATATTGTTGAAAATAGGCAAATTAGCGCCAAAAAGGTCTTTTTGGTAAAAAGTCTTCTTCTTCATAACAACTGGTCAGACAGCTTTGTTATTTGGTATACAGGTCCCTAGGGATAACCCAACTTAGATTTGTTAAAATTGAAATGAAATATGCAAATCTGTATTTTTAAGGAATTTGTTTTCCATTTTTGGTCAGGCCATCTTGAAATGAGCTATCAAAGATATCCACCTTCTTCATCAATACATGTGTCACAAAAGGTTATTCTCTACATAACACAGCTGAGCTCTGTAAACTGTTGGGTCGCTTGTTTTTTCAAAACCGCTGGTCAGACAGCTTTAATATTAATTTGTTTACAAGTCCCTAGGATGACCTTAGTGAGATAATTTCATACAGTCAGGAAATACTTAATTTTGTATCCATGTCTATAGTAGCTTCAGAGACTTTGGCTCTATCTTTATATTATATTATATTATATTATATTATATTATATTATATTATATTATATTATATTATATTATATTATATTATATTACATTATGTTATGTTATATTATATTATATTATATTATATTATATTATATTATATTAGGCTAGTTTTCAACCGGGTTCGAACCCACAACATACGGCATCAGTCGCCTAGCGGAGAGGCCACAGAGAGAACTGCTCGGCTAAATCTCCACTCCCAAAAAAGAGTGGTTGAATAGCCGGCTAAGTTGTTACATTTTTCTGACTGAGACCGCTCCACACGTTGTAGAGTTCGTTAAGCACTCAAGCACGCATGCTCACTATCACACATCGCACATACAAACTTTATCGAGGCGAAGAAACGAATTTCATCGCTTTAACTTGGCGAACGATAACCTCGGGGACAATTCTATTCAATTCTATATTATATTATATTATATTATATTATATTATATTATATTATATTATATTATATTATTATACTAACATGAAGTCATATTTGAAGTTGATAGGCATGACACATCAGCGGATTTGATCAGACTTCCAAGGTACATTGGACATACTTTTATTGATGCGGAAAGTTTGATGAGCATGACATGTTTATACCATACTTACATTTCATTATGCTGAAAATTTGATGAGTGTAATATATCATGTGGAATTTATTTGCATGTTTATAAATGACCAACTGTAAGCTTATGTAGGCCAAATGTCAAAGCTGAATACTGTGAATTTGATAAGGTATAACATTGATGAATGACGTAGGTTTACCACAAACATTAGAGGCATCGTAAGCATCAAGTGTGCATAGCATACACAAATTTGACTATATACCTTTATTTTGTGTTATTTCGTCTTCCGTACCTTATTGTATATGCATTCCTTTTTGCACACGTTGTCCACTTTAGTCTGACTTTGACTTTTTTAGGCCATTGATAAGCCCTAACCCCACCCCAGTCTTGCTTTTGCCCATTAAGTAGCTCCCCTATAATAATTACATTGATATCTAAAAAGGCCGAAGCATATACCATGATTATCTGATTATTATATGCTGTCACTATTATATCAAACACTTTATTTAATTGATGTGATTTTTGACTTGAAAAGTATCCTATGACCTCTATAAAGTGTATAAAGCATTTCTTTTTAGGGTAGGTACATTTTTGAGAGCGAAACAAAACACTGCCCTTGCCCTATGTACGCGGAGACAGCAACATAACACATGATTTAGAGAGATGTAGTTGAAATGTTTTCACGGTGCGTTATCTGCCGACAGGCAAATTTAACTTAGAAAGCGTTCAATGGGCCAAACAGCGGAAAAGATAATCTAAACCAGTAGTGAAAAGTTGTGCAAAGTGACCATTTATCAATTAACCGACAATTTACCTAGAAAATCGAAGGGGAATGGTGCACCATAGCCGTCGGTATATTTCTCTTATCCTTCGATAGCTGTAGAGCTTTTAAAAGCTGATATTGTTCTTTGCCTACTGTGAATATGCAGATAGCATAGGGTTTAAGATTTTTTGGAACTTGCGACGTTTTTGTGGTATCTTTTGTCATGAGGTGGAGTATGTTGTTAAAGTTATAACATCAAACATGACTATTTTTTGTTCATTCATTTTAAGTTGAATTTGTACAGCGTTTAACATACACGTTCTTACACGTGAGTGAGCTGTCGCACCGATGTCTGTCTGTCTGTGTGTCTTTTGGCGGTATATCTAAAGAACGGCTGATATGATTAGAATGAAATTTAGCACATAGGTTGTCTTTTAACATTGCAAGAACTTGTAAGATTTTTTGGGTGTGGCTTTAATATTTTATGCTTATTTGCATAATTATTTTAGAAAAAAAACCAAGATACAATAAGGAGGGCTGCACAAAATTCAATGGGATGAGATTGCTACTAATGTCGATCATACTAGGATTTACCAGCCACGGAAGGCATTAAGGGTGACATGAAAGTTAATCGCTAATTTGCATATTTGTTGTAGTTCCATAAATAGGGATATGTATCTGGATTGACTTGAGCAAAGTTGACGAAACTTACTATGTACACTGGGGATACTATGATTTAACAATTATGAAAGTTGTTTCGCATTTTGAGACCTCCTACCTACTAATTTGCATATTTAACAAACTTTCCTAATTAGGGGTATACATGTCTAGCTGGATTGACTTGATCAATATTGACGAAACATGCTGTGTACATTGGAGATTCTATGATTATATAAGCATTTTAAGATAAACTAATAACCTATTTGCATATTTAATCAACTCTCCTATATCTTTGAATAGATTTGATCAAAGTTGAGGAAATGTGTTATGTTCATTGAAGATACTATGATAAAATGTTACTGAAAATCGTTTAGCACGTTTACATCTGCAAGTTACTAATTTGCATCTTTAGGAACTCTTCCCAATGAGAGGCAAAGACTGGAAGATCTTTACAAAAGTTTTTGAAACTTACTATGGATATTGATGAGAAGTTGATATTGTATTAGTGAAAGACATTTTCCATTTTTATGTCAGCTAATTGATAATTTGCATTTAAATAAACATTCCAAATTAGGTATATTAAATTGGAAGGACTTGACCAAAGTTGATGAAAGTTGCTATGTCAGCTGATTCGTAATTTGTATATTCAATGAACTTTAAAAAGTAAGTGATAACTTGAGGGACTTGACCGAAGATTATATATTTATGTATATTGATGATAACGTTATATAATAGTAGTGGAAGACATTTTGCATTATCACGTCTGCTAATTTATAATTTGCATATTAATGAGCTTTCAGAGTTTGGCATATAAAGCTTTAAGGACATAAACAAAGGCAATTACACTAGTCTCCCTATTTAAAGTGGTGATACAATGACAGCAGGCATTGATGTTTTTGAGGTCAATGCTTACGTGACTGTAGTAACGTGACCGCAAACAGCCGTGTCCAGCAGTTTTACGGTGGAAAAACACGGCTTCCAGGTAGACATGGGGAAGAGTTAACAAAACATAGGTGACTTTTGTTAGGATTGTTGTCGTGGTAATGACCAGGTTATCTATTAGTATAGTTGATTTAGAAATTTGATACGAAATGGTCGAAAATCGTGCGCACTGGCAGCTTGCGCAAGGATTCAGTTGCTCATCTATGGAATGTTCCGTAGGTGTGATTGTGCGACGAAAAGTCTTCGAAGTCAAATTCAGCAAGAAAAACCACCAGTATTAAGAAACAAAAACTTAAGCAGACTGTCTTGAAGATGAAGGGGTGATAGCAAAACCCACACGAAAACTAAAGTGAATTACCGTAACGGCGTACGCCTGCCAAGTGCCAAGCGAATAGCCCGACTGTAAAACTGTGAATACATCAAACGACAACCACAATTGTGGTAGTCTTCTGAGGTGAATACGGAGCATAACTGTGGCTCGGCAGTTGGCTGCTTTACTGAACTGAGGTCAACTGGGGGTCGCACTCTGCGTATTTACAGCGGCCTTTGTTGGTGGCAGGAATTGAAACTATTTTGCAGTCGCCTGCCATCGTCTACGGAAGAGTATTCATAAATCGCTCAGCAGCACGGGGTCAAATCAGGTTGAATGTCTCCACACTGAGCTCACTAGTCCAAATAGCATAAATTTACATTCATGACGAATATCCGTACCTGTGAGATAACCGGTATGCCTGCTGATGTTCTGGGTCTTTTATAACATTTATTTGCGCGTGCTTATGCTGTTCCATGTTGTAGTTGTTTTATGTGCGTTAAGGAGTCGCCAACCATAATAATCGTCGCATTATAAACGTAGTTCCTTATTATGGGTGTCACCCCCTCAAAACGAAACTCCTTAATGAAAAATTGGTTTAAATGTACCTGCAAAAGCATGGGAATAAATCGGATGTAAAATTTTGAAAATAAATGATATCAAATTAAATTAATATTGTGATAGGTTTGAAACTGTCACGAAAGACTCAACAGGAAAAGAAATTTTTGAAAATGTATTACTATAGGTTCTCTCCACAGCATAGGGTACAGTTTTATCCTGGACAGCTCAAACTTGATGTACAAAGAAAAATGTCCAAAATTGTCAGTTAAATCTTGGTTAAATCCAACATTTTTGCCCGAGTACTTGCGTCAATACTCTACATTGCCTACAAAATGATGGGTCAAAATCATGCTGGAGGCAAAACAATGTTCTAAAGTCTACACTTCATCAACATTTCCTGGTCGAAAGTGTACATGAGGCGAAAGGGGTTTGGGGTCGTCAAAACTAAGGTACATATGGAATACCTTTCCTACAGCAGTGCTCTATGATTTTCTCTGTGTTTATAATAACATCATTCGTGTATCTTCATTGCTTGGTCAGCAACTCACTCATGTATTCAAAAATTTAAAAGTAATTTATCTTTTACAGGATCATATTAGACATCTTCAGAGAAAAGAAAAGACATTACTTCAATTTCATTGATCTCCCCGTTTTTTGAGGGCTAAAATCATCCTGCAAATTCACAAGATTCTTACCATTGTGTTGTTTACTATCCTAACTCAAAATTTGACCTTTAACAAAATTGCCTGTGAAGAAAATCTATGTTAACACTTATGTACAATGACCTTGAGGGGTGCTGCAACATTTTGCATGATATGGGAGGGAAATCTTAACAGAAATAAAGCCAAATTCACCGCCCATGTCCATTCTTTGTAATGAATAACACAGTGAAACTATTGTGGATTAAATTATATCTCATCTATGAATTTCCGACAGACGCCACTCGATGTCTCTTGATATAAGATGGCTCTACATGTACCCTGTAAAGGCTATTAATCATAGTGAAGCCCTGAAAATCTACTTATTTTTCTTTGATCATATGTGAAAATGATATGTTCATGCGGATTCAATGTTCACAGGGGAACTGTTGGTACCCACTTGTTCTAAACTAGCTGTTGTTAAACCCTTGCCAGAGTTGGCGCCGTGCTTCTTTCATTGAAGCCACAGTCTGTCAGTGTGACTAAAATGATCAATATTTTAGCCACAGGCACTGAGGCAACTTTTAGTAGCCTCACCCAACAAATCAATTTCACGTACAAATTGCACAAAACTTATTGTCAATAACGTTTGCACTTTTTTATCCATATGTTGGTCCGGAGCAGTTGTACATACACTTTCATTCTTCATCAGATTTACTGCTTGGCATATTTTCTGCCAGTTTTATAGCTGAAAATATGAGTTTATACCCTCTTCAATTACTGGCAACTCATCAGCAGCAGTACTTCTATCTGTTTTGTTTCATTTACCAAACACTTACTCAATTTTGTTCTATCCCTCTGAACAGTCTACTTTTTGAATGATATGTGAAATATAAGTCATCCATGTTTGGTCCTTCAATGTTAATTTTCAATAGCCTGCCTACAAACTCTGTTCATAACAAATTTCCCCACCAGTTTAACTAAGCTATACTGACTAAATCCTCTCTCACAATATACTGATGTTGACGGAGTTGTCAGACCCAGTGTGAACAAGGCCCTGTAGTTTTCGGGCTGATGTGCAGCTTCTGAGAAGCTGTCATCCAATTTGGTGGCTTTATCTTACCGTTATAATTGAATAATATAGATAGACACCCTAAGGTGCTGTAAATAGTGACAATCGACCAATCAGATATAGCCTTCAGAGCACGCTGCACATCAACGTGGGTTTTCTATGGCAAAATTGTGTATACAGTACAAACTCCGCATCTGGGCCACTACTGCCTCTTCCACTCGCTCGTACGCCGTTACAACAATGACTGACAAATCTTGCAAGTAGATTGATAACAGATATTTATGACAAATTTATCACGGATGTGAAAACATTTATTACTTGAATAGCCTAGGATGAAAAGTGACTGAGGTCGTGATAACTTGAATAACTGATTTCACGTCGTACTCAAGATTATCGCAAGGTGAAAAGAAATTACTTTTTGAAATAATCAAGTGTACAATGAAATGTGTAATTATTGCTGACAGCGTCGTACAGCGTTCACTACAATTGATGAATACAATATTTATACTGAATTTGAGAATTTATGAAACTTTTGATGATGCCACCGAAGTACTAAAATTATGAACAAATTTCATCCACTGAACCTTCATCGATGCGGAAAGATTTTTTTTCTTACCTGTGCTCTCTCGATCTTTCGTGCTTTACAAAATCATCTTTCTCCGGTCTTTCACAACTTTTTCCTTTCGTAACTGCGTTTTCTCGTTTGTTTTTTTTTTGCACAGATGGCAGTACAACTTGTCGTCATTTTGAACCAAACAGAGAAACAAACGTTTGTGTTCATCTGTCAAAACACGATGAAGATCTCTGCAATGTTGTTTTTTCGCCTTCCATCCGAACTGTTCGATAATGTTGCTTTATGCAAAGTTACCTATAAACTTTGAAAACTTCCACACATCACAAACTGTGTTTCCGTTTCGTGCATTTCCATTGAAATGGGTGTGAAGGGTTGTTTGCAGCTTTTCACCTCGTTTAACCCCGGCCACTGAAAGGACTAGTTTCTAAGTCACGCAGCTTGAAACTTCCATGACGTTAATATGAAAAGCACAATGGAAGCGTGATCGATTGCAATGCTTATAACCCCTATACGACGAATTGAACTTAGTCACATGTTTGCTGTCACCTGTTATTTGACAGGTAATGCAGGTCGTGAAGTCCTTGTCTTGGGTCAATGATCCCATAACAGCACCAGGTCACGATACGTGCGTTCGCCACGCGTGACAAAGGTGTAGTAATTTTTTCGGCACATCGGAGATTTATTTGCAATTTGCGACTGTGGCGAACATTAGTCCGAACGCTGCAAGTTGCTAAAAAAAACCATATTGGATTGTAACTTCCGCAACGATTTCCGTCGTGCGTCAAACTTGCCATTTCTATCAAAAGTTCCGAGCTGAAACCCATTGTTTCCATTAGATTAAAAACACATGTATGTATTTCTTTTAATTCTTTAGATGAACCTTTACAATCTGCTTATGTACCTGGTCATAGCACTGAGACTGCTCTTTGTATGCATGATGTATCAGTCATTTTTCTTGACATTTCTGCTGCTTTTGACACTGCCAATCACACTATTTTGTTAAATCGCTTAAAGGATCGCCTCGGTATTTCCGATAGCGCATTAAGTTGGTTTAAGTAATATCTTTCGAACCGTAGACAATGTGTTGTAGATTGCTAAGTCACCTTACTATCCCGTTGATACTGGCGTACCTCAAGGTTCCTGCGACCTATACTTTTCAATATTTACACATCTCCTCTCGGTGATATGATTTCAAAACACGACTGTAAATACTATTTTAGGCGGATGATTCAAGCGAGTGTATGGTTTTCCAGAGAGCATATTATGATGTTACGATCACAAATCTTGAAGTATATGTATCTCAGATGTCAGAAACTGGATCTGTGTGAATTGTCTAAATGATGACAAAACTGAATTTTTTAACTTTATGTTTCTTTATGTAGTGATCCCATTGATAGTGGATCATTGAAAATTCGCATCGGTAATGCATTGATTCCAGCCAACACTTAGTTCATGCTCTAATAACCTCCAGTATCGACGTATGTAATTCTTTGCCGTAAGACATACTTAATTATTCAATTAGTCGTATCTAACACGTACAAAACTTTGCTGACAGGATATTTACCCTTTCAAATCGTCACGCTCACACTATCCCACTTTTACAGGAATTGCATTGGATGCCTGTCCATCAAAGGATAACAATTAAGATCTTGATTTAATAACTTTGAAATGTCTTCATGGTTCTGCCCCAAAATATCTCAAAGAAATGCTAAGTCTTTATACCCCAAGACGTGGCTACGTTCGGCCGAGCATTTCAAGTTGTGTTCGGTTACAGCAAGATCTGGGAAATACGGTGGCAGAGTTTTAGTGTTGCTGCTACAAGTTGTGAAACGCTCTTTCGCTGAACACCCGTCTCTATTCAAACTTAATAGTTTTAAGCGCTTTCTAAAATCAACCTTTTCAGACTAGCATTTTGAAATTACATTTTAGCATGTGATTGTTTCTAAGTTTGTTATATATCTGAAATTTCATTTCGTGGATCTTTCAAATCGTAAATTGCTTTTGTACTTTTTCACTTTTTTAAAAACTTTCTTTCAGCGTCTCTGATCACTGTTTTTATGTGGATTTTAGACGCTATAGAAATAAGTTATTATTTCCAATGCAGTTCTCATGTGAATTATTGTGCCGACACGCAACCGTGAACATAATTGCTGAAACTTTAAGTGTGTAAGTTGTAAGATCAGCTGCGAGGCCATATCCTATTTCTTACAGGAGCAAAGATTATAAGATTTTGATGACCTGCATTTCACTTAATGCTGTTTGCGACAACAATGGAAGTCCTTGTGTTCTTTTGTTTTAAAAGATTATCACCGTTCTTCATTATTATAAGTGTCAATTTTAATTGAAATTTTGTTGATTTTTATGAAAAGCTTGATTCGATCAATCACAATATTAGTGTTTTATTAAGGCAACACAACAACCATGGATTTTCAAAGAAAATTACAGCCAAGTAAGCGTAAATTTCACAACGAGGTATTCAAATTTATTTAATCAATTGTCCACGGTTTATGCCAGAGACAGGATAACGTGTTTCTCAATACAATCGGATTTAATCACGTGATGCACCTCTTTTCAACGATTTAAGCATCTTCTCATTCAAACTTCGTGGATTTATTGTTGATCAACATGGATGAGTTGATGGGGATGTTTTCAATCCATTCACTGCACTGCTTTACGTCTACGACCTTTAACCCCGTAAATTACATGTGAAATCAGTACAGACCCACTGATTGGACTTTGCCAGCGAAGTACATTTTCGCAGTATGAAAAAAAAAACTACTTGAGAATACATCTGTCGGTACTGAACGTCGTTTTACTCACCATTTTCATCTTGACCACTCATTGTCCTGCTCTTCTGGGTTCATTATTACTATAAGGTGTTCATATTTGTAGTATCATTATTGATTATCAAACAACTGGAAGTTGGGAAGTTGGACCGCCATGGTTGTTGTTCCCCTGGAAGTCTAAGGCACCTCGCTCCATAGAATAAAAAGATGGTGGTAGTCAATATATTCGACTGCAAATAAAAATGACAGACGACACGAACATGAACAACAGAAAGGAGAAGTTTGCTTGAGTTGCAATCAGCCTTCAATATGAAAAAAAGACAAGGTTAACCTTCCAACTATCGCTGTAATAAGTCATTTTCTGGTGCAATAAATACACTGATCTTCTGATACAGCACGTCTTCAAACATTCACAAACATTTTTTGTGATCATCAACAGTTTAAGCTATGCCTACGGGTCAATCAGAAACTGAACCAATGTGTCATCATGTGTTAGGGTTATTGAAAAAACGGCAGTACGACCGGTGCAGGCCAACATCCACATTTTGTGGTAAATATATACAATACAATACAAAACTATTTTTGGTTTGTAATATACATGTACTGATGAGGATGCACATGCAAATCCAAACACATCAAATGACCCTAGTGCATTGCCAGAGTGCACTACGTGATTGATGACATTACTAGATTGGGTAACGTTAGCGGGGATCTCCTTGGAATCATATATCTTAAACAGTAGGTTATAGCTTTTGACTTGTTGATAGAGTATCAGCCCAATAAGTAAAATCACTAAAAACGGCATTTTGGAGATTTCCTTTAAATGAGAACTTAGACGAAGGCAAGTCTATAAATATAATTCATATATTGAGGAGAGTGAAAAAACAGCCAATAGGCGTCTTGGTGTAGTAAATCGGCGAGTGCTGCGTTGAGATCTTTGAATAGTATTCTATAGCAAGATACTGTGTTCGATCTACGCTGTCGGGCTACCTCGGCTGTACACTTGAAAGTTAGCGAAGTTGTGATAGGGTATCTAATGTGAGCGTGCGATCAGTCAGTTGAAACATTCAATTCAGCTCTGCTACTTTAGCGTACTGCATGCAGCATAGGTGACCTGAAAGCGCTTGTTTTGTGTCGACAGCCTTAGAACTGGTGTCCTCGGAAATTGCACCCTAAAATGCATATAAGACGGATGCAAGCAGGATACCAGGTATAAGTTTAGACATGGAGTGGAAGCCATCCATGCTTGAGTAATGAATAATGTGTGCATTTTGCAAGGGAAACATGCTCTAACTCGGCGATACGTGCGTTCGATTTGGTTCCTGACTTCCCCTTTTCAGGGTTACAGTGGCCTTTTACCGCAAACAACTGTGTTATCAGTCGACAATAAACATCTGATATGTCTGTCGTTGAATTACTGTAATGCAATTCTACTTGATCGTTATTATCCATCTCTGTACGAGACGCTAACAGAAAGACGACTGATGTTCCTACCTCTTCTGTTGAGAACGAGCTCGAGACAAAACAGATGACAGTTCAATAAAGCTGAAATAATTCTTCAACGAGGAAGTGATCACTGTGGTAGTGTATTCAAGATGGCGTCGTGAAGACGTGAAGCTGTTGCTAGCGGTAGAAGGTGATCAGCAGAACAAAAGGTATACTGCTGAGCACCGCCCGACTGCATTACCTGTATTAACAAAAACACCACAACAGAGAATGGCTCCAGATGACTCATCGACGCCTTAACTGAGTAATACGATACTACAAGACGCGACGAAATGGCTATAAAACAACTGCACTTTAAGTGAAAAGGAAAACTTAAAACAGGGTAGTACAAAGTTAAAAATAGAGAAGGGTTTTACCCATAGTCCTAGCAAAGAGGTCGAGCTCTTCACATAGTTTTGTTGTACACAATCCATTGTCTGATCCCAGCCTGACGTCATAGCCGTATTTCGAACGATGTGCTGCCAGGTAGGGCACAATCCCCAGCAAAAATGATGTGATCTTTGTTCATGTATCTTCGACGAGAGCAACGGTGGAGATGAAATAGCTCACATCACAGTCCCTCCACCTACAGTACTGTGGTCGGACGGCCCGTACTTGTTGCGTCTACGCGGCATAGTCGAGTCAAAATCTCACATTACTGAAAGCGAGGGTGTGAAATATCCTCGGTACCAAAATTCATTCTGTGTGTAGTCTTTCAATATTGTCTTTCGAAATATGTAAGCTGGCTGATGGTATTCCGCGCAATCTGTGGTGCATTCGCGCTATATTGGAAAAAAAATATTCATAGTGTTTTCACAGATTACTATGTATAGTGAATCAACATTTCGGTGAAGTTGTAAATTATGCGCCTGTAACTACTCGAGTCTGAACAAGTACATTAATGTCAATAAACAACCATCTATAAAAACACAGATTAAGCTAGTTTTGTAGTGGAAAAAATATTGTTTATAGTGTTTTCATAGACTATATTATGTGCAGTTTAATAGTGAATCAACATTATAGTGAAAGTCCAAAAACAAATTTCTTGTTTAACGTATGTAATTACGAAGTCCAACATCTTTGCAAACACTTCATAGACCATATTTTCAAAAACATTTGAGCTATTTTTCCCTGTATTCAAAGTGTTATAAAAGTTACATAGTGAACATGGCAGAACACTTATTCCCCTTTGTCAACTATACACTGCAAGATCCGAGGTCCAATAGATGTTGTCAGCTTGAAATTCTATTTTTCTGAACAAAAGGGCTCTTTTCTGCTTGTTATCACCTGTTCAGACAGAATAAAACCGTGTTCGTATTCTGTTTTTTATATTTTTAGGTCGATTCGGATCTTTTTAGCCATATTAACTCTATACAAACCTTTGTAAAATGTGATCCCTCAAATTATTGATTGTAAAACTTAATCCCCTAAAAACGGTTATGTAAAAGTCAACCTCAAGATTTCCACCGGCACTCCCTCCTCATAAAAAACGAATGCTCCCTTAGGTGTATAATGGGCAATGGTAACGATATAGTTTAGAGCGATGGACTTTGCTTTGTAAAGAGTGTACTCTTGAAAGGTTACTGAAGGGTGCACACGACTGAGATTGTCCGATGTCGCTTCTCGGTAATCACTGAATGCAGGGCAGACCAGGAATGGTTCACTTTAACAACGGAAATCACCAAACACCGATCGTTCTATAAAAAATTCTCGATTTAATAAACTTGATTTTCTATTCATAATTTTAACTTATTTCACATTAAGCCTACACCACATTTTTTCTGTCCAGCCGACAAGTAATATAGTTGTTATTGTGTGCTACACTGAAAAAAATCGCAATCGACTGCCAACCCTATCATTCATAGTATCACCCAACTGCGTTTGGCACGTAGCAAACTTATGACGTCAGTTGACGCAATGTTACATATTACGTGATTGCGACACAGATTGCGCGGAGTACTTTTACATAAGCCATGTATGTTACTCCCAGCTTCTGTCGTACTCGGGCCGAATTTCACGTACGGGTGAACAAAACTTGGATTTATGTACTCCTTTGTTCAATCTACTGGCCCAAATCTACAGGACCATTCACCTGAACTCGTCCGTTACATGTATGTTATGTTCGTTTTACGTTTCCTAGACACACGTTTTGTAAATAAAAGACTAAGTGATGTCTTTTCAGATAAGACTCAATAAAAGAACCAACACATTTGGTTAAGGACAATAATGGACGGGTAACATGTACACAGACATCTGTGCTTAGCGAATCAATTGCTCTATGGTGTTACACACAGCCACACAAATGACTAGTAAATGTGAGTTTCAGTGAAATTGTCAAATACACGGACAAACATTTTTACAATATATCAACTGTCACAACTAATATTTTGTTAAATCAGTTGCGAGCATACGGTCTTCACATTTTTATCACCACAATGCCGGGAAAGCACATGTAAAAACTCGTAGAAAATGAACATGCATCGGCAGGCATTGGTGGTTAACGTGCTCATATGAATATTCATAAAACAAAACTGTGGCAACGCTACATGAAATCTTAAAAGCATCACATAACATCGTTAAGTGATATGAAAGGTCTGGTCAAATTGGTGGTACCAGCTGAGCAGGTGACAGTTTCGAATGAAGGTACTGTACTTCGAAAATGAAAAAAAGAAACACCGAATTATCGAAATGAACCATAGTTACACAGCTTTAGACTAAATAATGTAACATAAAACGTACAACTCACAAGAACACACCGACAGATGGTTATCAAGATCAGCCAAAGTAAAACAAATATGTAAAAATATACTGATTGAGTCAAAGACGTCAAAGTTGTGAGAATGATTATGTATTGAAAACCCATCTGGGATGGGGAGGTGTGGGGTTCTTTGTGCACAGGTTTGCTTTATTTTATTTTATAAATTTTGACTGTGATATTTAAATAAAAATTCAACAAATAAAGATTTAAACTCCAAAGCGTCTGACTGCTTTCTTTGTTACTCTTAGTAATTTTATTAATTTTGACTGTGATATTTCAAATAATTAAAAGATTTCGACTCCTAACCGTCTGACTGCTTTCTTTATTACCTACAAGTCTATATCTCCTCTTCGACCTGCGTACGCAGAACTAAATTTTGCTCAGCAAACATTGCAAACATTGCTAATCGGCTGTCCGTATCAGCGGATTAATAATTATTGATTGAGTCAACATCACAGCCTTCTCACACGTAGTAAAATAAGGCATTTTTTGAAATAAGACACTATTTTTCTAGTTGTCCATAGCAGAAACTCACTTGTCCTGAAAAATTGCTTAAAAAATAATTCTGTCTGATCAAGATTGCGGGACCTCTCCAACAATGGTTTATGACAAATTGATCGTATTTACAGTTTCTAATTGTAAAAACAGTATATCACTGTAATGAAATTATTAATATGCTTTCGTCTTTTATGGGAATTCTTGCCAGTTACCGCATTACACGTGTTTAATAGAAATACATAAGATGTTCAATACACTTACGACTTCGAAATAGTAACTTGCTATACCACTGTTTTGACAAGCTAGGTTACTTTTGTTAAGATCTGCTACAATCAAGATAGGGGGTCTTGACCATATATAAGAAATTCAGCATGGTGACCTACTCACGCTTGCTGCTGTGGACGATCGAAGAGTTGCAGGAGACACTTCTGGAGAAATTTACATCAAAATACTAGTTTGTTTCTGCTGTAATTATTTTTCTTGTGCCTTTCCATGCATTATTTAACGAGTGAAAATCACCTTTGCAGCAACTTTAATTGTACTCTTCATAATACCTTCAGTGATATAAACCCTGATGTTCTTCAACCTGAATATTGATAATGGTGTAAAGTTTGATAGATCTCAGTCAAAACCATCTATTTGCATATCTAAAATCTGACAAACACAAAAACACGGAATTCATAAAGTACAGAACACATGGTCACAGAGAAAATACCATAAGAATGAAAGAGATATGGAACACGAATCTTTCAGTGATGTCATCACCTCCACATCACACGATTCGAACACTAGGCTAACCCCCAGCAATGAAGACTACTGTTACAATTTTGTTGTTACCTTTTCTCCTTGAACAAATTGGCTATTTTTAATTGCATGAGCCTAGGCAGTACAGTGTCAGATACGGTAAAATCAACTGTAACTGTTGATGGACGACGCTCTTGGGCGTCGAGACAGCGTGTCACTGAGAGCATGATTGACAAGCTGACTTGAATGACGCCGATTACCTGATTGGTAAATGTGGCATACAGTTTATCAAACTTTCAACTTCACCTAATTTCCGAATAAATTGACTACTCGTTTGCCTTGATGATGTGCCATTTTACACATAAAAAGACAGTCATTCAGGAAAATAAAATACAGTTCGTGTTATTTTTTGCAATTTTCTAGTATTTTTTATCTTCTCCGGATAACAAAAACTAAAAATCTGTCAATTTAATACATATGTTATCCATAATTTATTCTTCATCATCTTACAGCGGAGCCGTATATTTTTTAAGCTTCGATTGGAAGCCTCATGGCCCCCTAAGAACACTAGTGTTTGATGACGTCAAACAAAGAATGATTTCCTGGAATTACATGAAAATATCTCGTGACATTAAAAGAAAGCAGATATCTACAGAGTGTGAGGCTAAATATCACATAATGTGGAACATCAAGTCTTCAGAGTGAGAAACACACCTGACATATTTAATGGAAATTGTCTTCACAAGTATTAAGAATTTATTGTATCCCTGATTTTCCATTTGAGTTCAATCTGCCGCTATAAGGAAAATAACGATTGTTTGTTTAAGAGTTTTGGAACACGGAGTTTATTCAGGCTCACATACGGTCCAGGAACAGTTGAAGAACCTTCAGTACACACTAAAGGTATATCAACTAGCGGAATCTTTTAAGTCTCTGATCTGGCATCTCTTCTTCACAGAGTAGATGTACTGATTTTTGTGCAATATCTTCTATTCTGTTTCAGCACCCCTTCCTTTAAGCAATGATACCACTTCTTTACGTCTTCCGTCAATAGCAAGGTCCATCGGTGTCTTGCCATTCTGTCAATGCAATCAAATTTGTAATGCATGAAGTGCTTGAACATGAGGATAATATATGAGTGTGATGCAATATTGGCTGTTTTACTTTTCAAACATGACATCCCTAAAACACGATTAATGAAGCCGCCTACTTTACGACCTACTGTCCTGTCAAGCGAATTGGAGTGACTTCGCATACGCCATACAATACGTCACTTCCTTTGTGCATCATCCTAAATATTTTTATGGTGCCATAGGTTGCATAGGGAGACCGCTCAAATTTTATAACATAATATTACAAATATATACTTTATTATCAGCCAATATCATCATCATCATTGTCACTGAAATATTTTAGGATACTCTGTAGTACACTAATTTCATTGTTCTTCCAAAGTGGTAGAAAACAGTGCAAGAAACCCAATACTGCGGTGCAAGTCCATACAAATATGAATCTAAATAGCACCAAACTAAAAGGTAACTTCGCATGGTCATTCCCTGTAAGCGTGGGTGTCCAAAGCCAAAATACGTTGATTTTTCAAATTGCTGTGTGTGGAACCAGGACACAGTCTTGCTTCCACACTAAATATATTACACAGGCATGCCTTAAAGTAACCTCGGACGCCAATACTTTCTCAGTCGGAAGTCAAGTATGTGGTATCAACTTAAGGTGAGCACAATATACGATAATATATACAGTTACGTTGTACCCTACACCAAAACCTGTCCAAAATTTGACCTGCTACCCCCATTAGGAAAACGTGGATTTAAAGTGTACCCACATACACGACTGTCCAACTAGGACTAGTCTACTAAAGGATAAATATTTGGAGCATCGTAGAACATGTTCCCCTGGAATATTTTGTTGAGTATTTGACGATAAATTATATAATGCCCCATGTGATGTAGGGGCCGGGGATAGCAACATTTCTCATCCCCTTGCTCTCTCAATATTTCTCTTTTCCTACATACTGAACCGAAAACGGAGTAGTAGGAAATATGAATACGCTTAACCTTTTCGTGTGTTGAATATATAATTGTAAACATTTGTCAGGAGATGAAAATTACCTACAGATTTTTTCCGGTAGAGACAGTGTCATAACTAATGACTTGTTAGCACCGTCGTACAAGTACAAGTATATGGTTTAGTTACAAAAAAGGTTAGTGACTGTGTTTCTTTTTTAGAACAAGAACGAAACACATATGGTATCATAGTTGTTCGTGCGAGGTTTACCTTGTTTCTCATATTGGGATCTGCTCCTGCACAAAGCAACAGCCTGACACTTTCAAGGCAATTCTGTCCAATTGCTGCAAAGTGTAATGGTGTGCATCCATACTGTCACATTAAGAAGTAAAGGTATCATGTAAGTACTACGATCGAATCATGGAATAAAAGTCTCAGAAATAAAATGTATCTTTCTGTCGAATTAGCAGTAACTTCAGTTAACCGCGCAAGTACTTGAAAAAGTAGGCTACGGCTTTCTTTAAAAGCAATGGAGTATTGTGAAAATGCTAGTGAGTACAGATAGATGTACCCTTTGTTAGCCTTATGATTGCATTGACTAACTTCATCTAAAATAATCGCTCTCCTTACACTACAGGACTCTGGCCTGTCCGTCATCTATGTACAAATGCTCCTTTAAAAATGTATCCTGTCAGGTTACTTTGCTACTCAAGAATCTTGAGCAAAAACTTCCTGAATGATAAATAAGTGTGCGATCTGTACTCCAAAAAGATTTCTCACTGGTAGATATCATAGACTAGTAAACTAGCACATCCTACAGAACCAAATGAACCTGCACAGGTTTTTCTGTGATACACGAATAAACTATCAGCATATGAGAGTTTATATTTATCACTATTGATAATTAACTGTCTTTCTTAAATAGCTTCATCGTTATTGCCATCCAACAAATCCTACAAGCTCGGCAGAAAAAAAGTCAATTGCATAACACATTTTGCTTGGTCTAGGGTCCGGCTGCTTTCTTCTTCATTTTCTCGTACACCAAGAAAGATTATGGCTTGGCTGGCTCAATGTGATGCATTTTATTTATACATGCATTTCCTATTTAATGTTCCACTTATTATTATTATTATTAGACTTTATTTAAACTCGATAGACTGTTGAGCCGAAGGCTCTTCTCACACAGTGTCGAGATGCAAGAAATATACAATATGTACATTAAAAAAAATATAAAAAACAGATGATAACTGTTTGTCAAAATTTTATTATATGCCTTTCTGGCTGACCAAATTGTCTTTTGTGTAACTGATGTGAAAATGATGTGACGGAATGTAAAAATTAAAGTCGAAGGGCTCCGACTGCAAACTGATTTATATACACGAGCAAAAACATACAAACATTAACGGAATTGTTTTTGAAAACAAGCACTTTAATCATCATTAATTTGTTTAAATCTAATGTCTTTTACCAAGACATTTACTTTTGCACCAAGGTTCCAGCCTTGTTTTCAAATCCATGTATTGGTAATTCATATTTGCTCCTAGACTTTAATTTTACAATCATCTTCACAGTCAGATATAATTTAAAGTCATACCTCATCAACCTTGTTGACGTCTCCTTCTCTGTCGAGGAATATTTGTAGAATTTTCACATGATTCATTACTGCAGCCACGTGAAATGGAGTGACGCCCGTCTGACATGTCAAAGAAACACAAGAATAGATATTTTCAAAAATAGAAGATCACAAATCAACTTCGGGACAACATTTCCCATATAGATGTCGTGGTAGGGAAAATGTAGGGCCATACAAACAGTTCGGCTATATAAATGCTTCTTTTTCTAAAGAAAACTGATTCGAGGAATTGGTTCTCTACTGATGTTAGGATTGATTATAAAGAAGAATATAATGACCGTTTTATATTTTGATGATAGATTTGCAATGATGTAATCTATCGGTCGTATATCCCAGGTTCTATATATGTCAATTGACTAGCCAGCTGTACAAGTAATCTTGTATGACACCTTGTCAGCTTATCGTGTATATATTAATTTGACCTTAACAATGGATATGTAAGAATGGAAGTTAAATATGGAAGGATGACACATACAACAACAAAACAATGTAGAATGAGTAATTCGCTGTAGAATTTTTGATTATTTATCGGTCTTTTCAAACATTGTGGTTTAGGGATGAATGATAAACACTCAGCCATTAGTACAATTCGTTGTTAACAACTTGTTACCTTGTCAAGGCGCCCGATTTTTGCTCCTTCATCCAGCAAAAATAAAACCGCAGAAATCCAATCATTTGTAGTTGAAACATGAAGCGGTACGTTTCCATCCTGTCAGGGAAAAGCATGGGTTAGACAGGGTAAATCTATTCCAGACAGCAATCACGATTCGTAAATGTAATGAAATATTGCTGAATTAAGAGTTATCAGAAGTGAAAGATTAAGTAAAAATTATGAGTAAAAACGTTTGGCTTCGATGGATATGCAATTCCCCTGATTGTTGAATTATCTCTTATCATCGACCTACATACAAGCAGCAAGATGCCATACATTCTTCATTCACCGTACCTTGGTCAACCATCAAAGTTTTAATTTTTGTGGACCATCAAGGTATTTGACCGTTTGGCAACAAGTATTGTTCAAGATTTAGAGATATGTTGATTACTGTCCTAAATCCAGGAAGGTAAATGCACTATCTTAGTTGCCATTATATATATATATATATATATATATATATATATATATATATATATATATATATATATATATATATATATATATATATATATATATATCGATATATATATATATATAGCGATTATGGAGGAAATGAACATGAAATTAGTTGTGAAATATTTAAGCAATAAAGCACACCCAGCGACGGTATACCACGAAATTTTGACTAGTTCACAACATATTTGCACGAGCGATAGTGAGTGCATATATGAAGTGAACTGGTCAAAATCGAGTGGCATACCGTTGCTGGGTGTGATTAATTGCTATTATATCATAACAGTATATTGGAATTCTGGCGTAGAGCGTCAGAAACAGATTTTTGCTCAAGTTGAGAGCTCGCGCGTATGGCAGCCATGGTATATCGCCAATATACCACGGTTCTTCCCGCGTCTCGACCTATCAGATTGCTGTATTTGCACCATCAATATACTGGTATGATATAATTGAAAACATAGCACTGAAATGCATTATGCCCAATAAAAGATACTGACTTTGTGGAACATCATGGCGATATCATCTGTCACAATGCGCAAGGATAACTCATACTGCTGTTTAGCCCATAAAGATGAACAATTCTTGACTATTATGAAGGGTGTGTGATTTGATCCCGAAACATAGGTACTTGTGTCATAACTTCAATAGTGTAATGTAAGTGAAGCTATTTACAAGAAACTTTAGAAAGTATGGAGAAATTACTTTCAGAGACAACTTGCATCACCAACTGAAGCAATAAGCTTCTTAAACCTAAACGTGTAAAGTTTCACGTGACGTGAACAAACCTTAAAGAGGTACTCCCTCAGAACGAATAAACCAAACGGAAAAGCTGTTAGATAAACTGTGTCAAAGAAAAGGGTATTTTTGATCCAAGGGGTAAAATCGGGCCCTGAAATCTTGACTAACTTTTTGAATTTTGTTGTCAGTATTTAAAAGTGTTAATGTAAATTAATTAATAGTGGCTGAAACCAATCTCGGCCTTGCAATCCATGCTGGATCATACTTGACATCTAACACAGAGTTAGCAAACAAACATTATTGACAGGGAACTCATTGCCTCGTTCACTGGACTACATACAGGCCACTCGATATGTCTCGTCGTCTCTCATATTAGTCCAGTATGCATTTCATTCTTAAACATAGGATATTAAGCTCACACCCGATTAACACAAATTTAATTTAGATGTGTGGTTAAAATCGAAAGGAATTGGAAAACTGATATTTAAAACCTATGAGAATGATGTTTCTTTGTATCCGAACAAAGTGCGCATCTCGATTCCTTAATTTCACTTTTCAACCATTTGCACTTATTTAATATTATACCATCGAGGACTTCACCTGGAAGTATTTGTTCTGAATGGACGCTTTCTTGCTCAAGAAGCACATGAATTTATTGTAAGCATTGCGTTTGACAGTTATAAGTTGGAAATGCCAACTCTAAAATGACGATCACGGAAAGAAATATTACGATATTTCAGAATTCCTTCTTCGATTTCGACATTAAAATTCGGTTAGCCTAAAAATGCCACGGATTAGTTATTATAAGAGAACATTTTTAATCATGCCAACTTGCATATCACAAATCGTCTAGTGTAAATAAACTAAGATATGACTTGAACTGTGATATACTCTTTACCTTATCTTGGGCATCGATGTCCCCTCCAGACTTAAGGAGAGTCTTTATCTTTGACAAAAACACCTCTTCTTCGGGGGATATTGAAAGTTTTTCGTCTCCCTGGAACAGATTATTTAAGATCATAAAACACGATGTCAAAGATTAAGTATTGTATGGTAATGTTTATTGTTACAGTAAAAAACCCGACATACATTCATCAGTATGTTTCTCATGGTTTCACTTTTTCATTTGTATTTTCTCTTTAATTCATCGATATCTAACTTTCATAGTTATGTCCCAGATGGATCTTTTCATTAACAGCTTTACGTTCCACTATACCTTCAATTCAACGAATGCCAAGGGTTTTGCAAGATATCATGAACGAACAATATCGAATGTGATCTGTTTTCTCTCTTCTAGCACATTACTATCTATTTAAGAGTAACTTTTGACAAATGTTTAAATATATAGTCCCCACGGACACCGTCCAGGGGAACTTATAGGTTTGATCATGTCCGTGCGTCCGTGCGTCCGTCTGTGCGTCCGTCCGTTCACGCAGATATCTCAGACATGCCCTGGTCAATATCTTTCAAACTTTGCACAAGGATAGTACCCTACCCCATACAGATGCACATCGATTTGTTTCACAATGCGATCAAATTTGGCCATGTTAGAGGACTTTTTAGTTTACACCTCCATAGACTCCCATGTATAAATCAGTTCTCCATAGACTCCCATGTATAAGGCCAAGAAAAATAAAAATTTAGTTTCTCATCGTATTCATATTGCAAAAAGGATGCTGTGACACAGTTTTTAGTCCCCACGGATGAAGTCCAGGGGGCTTATAGATTGGGTCATGTCCGTCCGTTCGTCCATCCATTCGTCCATCCGTTCACGCAGATATCTCAGATATTTTGACAAAATGTCACGTGACCTCGGTGACCTTTGACCTCAAATATACATATTTGTCCATAACGCAGTAACCACAAGTGCTACTCCCTTCATATTTGGTATGATGGGAGACCTTATGAAGCCACATACTGTACCTCATTAATTATGCGCATATCTAATTCTGATCAAGCCAATAGAGCTGGATGTCTGATTTTTGGTATATAGGGATAACTATAGGATAGAATTTTTTTTACAAAATGTCATGTGACCTCGATGACCTTTTACCTTAAATATACGTTTATGTCAATAAATAAGTAACCACAAGTGCTATGTCCTTTATATTCAGTAGGATTGGAGACCTTATGACAACACAAGCTTTACCTCATTAATTATGCACACATCTAATTCTGGGCAAGCGAATAGGGCTAGAGGTCTGATTTTGGGCATATAGGGATTAATTTGCGATACATTTTTTTCAAAATGTCACGTGACCTGTATAACTCAGTAAACACAAGTTCTATACCCTCCAATTTTGATAGGATATTAGACCTTAAGATGTCACATCTTGTACCTCATTTATTATGCGCATATGTATTTCTTGGCTGGCCAATACAGCTTGAGGTCTGATCTTTTTAATCCCGATTTAGAACCATAACTTAGACATGCCTCATGTGTTTCAAATTGGGAACAACGACATAGACCTATGTGCCCATAGATCTCAACATACACACTCCAGTGATAATTCTTACTGACCACATTTCCCTGCCACATCAAGACTAATACTCCTATTATAAGTGGGGACTATGTCATTGTCAATGACTTTTTTAATTCCCTGGAACCGACGAAACATTGTCTAATGTTAACACCATTTCAAAATCAAAAACATGAGTGGATAAATTTGCCATTACCTGATCTGTGACTTTAGGTTCAGGTTCTTCACCTCTTAAAACCATCGACATCTGAGAACTTTGGTTGATCTTTGCGATTTGGATGGGTGATTCTCCAGACTGTTAGTTAATCAAAAAGAGTAATGCTAAACGACCATTAATACTGAGGACTCTCAATGCAAAAAATGAAACCAAAACAACCCAAAAGAAAAAACAGCCTAACCAAACTCAAACAAAAGTAAAACAACACACACCAAAACAAGTAGATGTTATGTTGCTCGAGCTTGCTTAAACTCCTGAAATACTTATTTTTTGGGTCAGCAGTTATATTTAAAATATAATTGTCTGTATTTTTGGAGTTTTGCGAGATCTGGTAGAATGAATTTTCCCAGAAAAGTGAAAGGCAGCGTGTCATTCGTCATTGACTTAGTCAATGATAGATTAGTTGATTGATAAAAATAGAACTTAGTCTAAAATAACTCTAGAATTGTTTTCATTTCCTTTTCCGAGTCTGCATGAAAGGTTGCAAAGGACAAAATACATGTGGACACTTTTCAAGTAAGGAAAAGCTGTGAAGAAGAAAAATGCTTTGTTATAATCAGTGATAAATGTGCATGCTGCAAATGATGTTTAGCAAACTGTGCCAGGCTTTAACCATATTTAACAAAGAGATCTCTACTTATACCCGTATATTCTGGTAGATCAATTTTCAAAGAGATCTCTACTTATACCCGTATATTCTGGTAGATCAATCGAAGTGAAAATTTATAAGCATTGTTAAATAATGTCAAGATGTATTTATCAAAAGATTATTTGGTTTGCATAATGTTTTTTTTTCTGTCCACGCAATGCACAGTGTGCATTTGAAACAGAGATGATGAAAAACAAAGTTGCATACTTAAAATATCGAAAGAAATCGAAAAGATCCGAAAGTTAAATAATGTTTTTGAATTGATCTGCTTTTAATTTCAAATGCTACTGTCTGTAAACGGGAAAATAGCTATAATTGTTGATATACTTTTCTATCTATATGCATTTCTTTAGGAGTGGACTGTAAACGGAGTATTAAAGTCAGAAAAAATTTGAAAAGTTTATTAACAGTAACATCTGGTGAGGTTCTAATATACATTGTCACAACACAAATACCAACATTGTAGCTTAAGTTCAAAGACTGAGATATGCGTTTTTAGTTGACCAGGTCCTTACCCTGTCTTTAATCTCGATATCAGCACCAGCCTTGAAAAGTTGTCTGGCAATGTCTACATTGTCACTTTCAGCCGCCAAGTGTAAAGGCGTTTTCTTATCCTGCAACAATGACAAAATATGATGTACGATGATTTGATCACTCTTTCTAATGAAATTCAGATGTTAATAGACATAATAGACATAAAAACACAGGTCCAATATTGAGTATCATTCTCTCAAATAATTTACGAGGCCAGAGGAATATTTTGTGTGACGTAGTAAAGCAAAATTACAGTTTTCAGTCAAAACCAGGAATGCTGTTACTTATTATTTGAGAAACAGACGTGTCGCATTTCGACACAACATCTCCACTTCTACTTTCAAATCTGGTGTAAAATGCGCATTTTGTCGAATTTCGAAAAAACAAAATTCAGTATAATGCTAACCCCGCACTTTCAATTTTGTCTTTGATTTCCAAGTCATCTGTGTACAATTGATTGAGATACCTAGATATACATAACTTGTTTAAACGTACAAGTTCATATCTATGAGTGTTATTAAACCTGTCGACAATCCTTGTGCATCCCAACTTTGGAAGATGCTGCATGATTTCAGCTTCACAGGAATACAAGAATATGTATAAGTCTGCAAGAATTGATGCACAGTTTGTGCCTAAATCGCAATATTTATAGTACATACAGAGTCTCGTGCATTGACATCAGCTCCTTTGGACAACAGATACTCTACAGTTTCAACATTTCCATATTCAGCTGCATAATGAAGGGGTGTTCTTCCGCTCTGAAAAATGTAAATACCGACATGTTCCCTATTTTAATGATCGATATTAGCTTACCTAAATGGCAGCATGAAACTGATGTAGCTCACAATCTTGATTCATTCTGACAATGTATCTCATCGTACAACCCTTTTCCTGCGAAGTTGTGACACACCAGCGAGCTATACAAGGACAGCTGATGAGAACTGAATTAGTTTCGTCACGTTTGACTTTTAGTTTCTACATTTATTTATCAGCATATTATAGGCAGACAAATTTATTCACAAAAAGTAGTAGGGGTTATTGATACAATACCATACATACCAGGCATCGAATGTTCACATCAGCTCCTTTAGACAACAGATATTCCAAACATTCAACATAGTTAACTGTCGCTGCAATGCTGGGTGCCGTCTTTCCATTCTAAATCGCGATGGCAAATTGCGTTCATAAAGAGAGCGAGAGTAAGTAACATATATTTGCAATTACAAGCACAGTGTGAGTCACAGTTGAAACCTTTAAATGCAATGGACATAAATATTTAGTAAATACACGTGTATTTCCTTTCATTGCAATATATTGAAATGTATACTTCTAGAAACTCAGAAAGAAACGTTCATAATATTGAATAATAACAGAACCCAATGACGAAAGAGTGCAGGGGTGCCATAGTCGGGAGTATTACCACCTTGCAATGTATTTAATTCTGTCCGCATTCGAGAGACACTCGTGGGGACTGCAAGCTCTAGTGTGCAAATACCCGAGTACAGGTTGCTTGTAACCTCTCGCCACGGGGTTCTGTCATACTATCATGCGTACTCAGTGTATTTGGGGTTAAGTATGTGGGATATCATCGATGTCACCCGGCATCGTTAAGCTGATCCACTGATGTAATTACCTGAAGTCACAGTTTAACAAATAATGTAGCTTTTACAGCGTGATGTTACAATACTAACAACCGTGCGAAAAGCTTTCATTTTCAGTATATTAAAGTCAACAAATTGTACAGATACCTGCAAATTGAAAGAGTCTATCTCAGCACCATGTTCAACAAGAGTTGTTACTGCATCAATCTTCTTTTCTTCAATTGCCCGATGCAGTGCACTATTTCCTTCCTGTGGTTAATGGAAAATGAGATGAATATTCGACTGCAATGAACAGTGTAATAATCATTATAGTTTGATAAAATGAAGAAGACGTATGCAATTGTTTTATAGTGGTGTTTTAAAATATTGAACGTCAAATAGAAAATTTGCAGGAATATGAGACAATAAGGATCAACCATAAAAAAATTAAGGCGCAGAATTTGGATGGTCAATCTTCCCTTCTCGCTAGGGGTAAAAATAGCATCTTTTTTATTTCTTTGGTCAAACGAAGACAAAATAGATAGCCTTAAGAATAAGTTGGTGATTTGTCTACCAGATCCCGTTTTGTATCTTATATAGCTCATTGTGGGGAAATACAAACACCTTTGAAAATCTCTCAGTAATTGATCCACTAGTACTAATATGTTGATCCACTAGCAGTTGTAATTATCAGTGAAAAATATGCCATTTGTATAATTTAAACATCTTCATATGGTGTGATGAAAGTCATACACTTTATACGGTCGGGGTTTGAAAACCAACAACACGCGTACATAGGGCTATAAACCCGAAATGCACTGTGATAAATTAAATTTAAAAAAGTAAAGTAAATATATAATTTACCACATCACAGCTTCTGTAAAGGTGTACTTTTTATGTGTCAACTTGTATTGTAAATCATAAATATAGCTCGTAAGTATTGGTAAATGTGTTCTTACATCAGAGATTGCATTGGCATCGCCTCCAGAAGCAAGTAGTAATTTTAAAGTTGTAGTACAACCAAATGAGCTTGCTAAACATATTGCCTGTAAACCATAAACGAGTATTTCACATGGTAAGAATTGGAAAATGCTTGGGAGATAGCATGACTGATATATCGAAATTCCAACATGGATTCTTTGACACTACGCTTACAGATATTTTTTATTAAATCGTGTTTCTTTAACATGGTATCATTTCATCGCTAAGTGTTAGAAAGCAGCGTTAACTTTGCTAACAGTCATAATCAGTGCAAATTAAGTTACAGGAGTGTAGATGAAGATAGATAAAAGTGTAAAATCTTTCTGCCAGTTGTTCTATCAGGATGTTGATTACATTTTCACCTTATCATTCTAGCCATCCAGTTGAAATTACGCAAAACTATTTTTTTTGTAAAAAAGAGCTGTAATTACCGACCGATTTATCTTAACATAATCCGAGGGCCCTGGTTGGTCATTATTTGTAGGAATATTATTTGTCATGTTGTAAAAACGGTATCAGTAGACCTATTCTAAGGAAAGTATAGCAAATAAGCATTTTAGTTCTTACCGCATCTATATCGTCCTTACTGATTCCAAAACCGAGCAAATACTTCACCACTTCTGTTTTGTTTTTCATTACTGCCAAAAAGTATCCCTGTAAGACCATTGACGAATATTACTTACCTTTAAATATCAGATTGTAATTTCAAGGTGGATACAAAATCGTAATGTTGGCATGACGTTATAACATGCGCGATAAGCATATCGATTTAGACGTGGTCTACGATACTTTGAAAGGTGCTTAACATTTTTGGCAAAGAAACGGCTAGATAATAAGTTGGGTTGTCATCAGTTTTGGTGTTGGTAAAGCTTGAAATAACAATAATGTAGCTTACTTCTTGAATGTGCTTCTTTGTCTCATGACGACTCACTACTTGCTTCACTATGTCAAGGTTTCCATCAAGAACAGCTGCATGTAACAGCTATACAAGAGAAAAGGCATGTTCATTATTTATGTAGGCACACATAATACTCTTGTGTCTTGTTCTATTATTACAAAGAATCATGGTTGTTAAATGTATCATTTCCACTTCAATCAATCCGATAGCACCATTTTAAACTTACCAATGCGGTTAGTTTAAATATCCAAAAACTGCCTGCCAGGTGTTGTATACGACAGACTGGCAGACAAACAGACAGATAAACATAAGTTTATAAATTGAACTGTGGGTTCTCTTTCCTGGTTGTTGGTGAAACATATGTTAAATTGGTCATTGAGTAGTACATGTTCTCAACAGTGTTGTAATTCACGTTCATGTAGTTACTATTTAATGTCAAATTCAGTATGATTTGTTTCGGAGAAATGAATGTCGATAAACTAGGGGAACATTCATTGGATGTGTTGTTGTTGTTATTGTCTTGCTCAAAGGTGGAGCTGTTTAAAACAAGTTAAGTCTCTAAGAATAAAGAATCTGATTTAAATGTGTATGTGCAACCAATAACCGATAGCAAACACCTATTTCCTGGTCATGAGGGCTATAGCGCCCGTCTATTACCCCGAGGGGCCGTAAAGCGATGTGTTTTCGGTAACACACGGCCACGAGACCAGATTATAGGTGTTTATAACATACCACACGCAAAGTCAGCTAGACGACTGATGCCGTATGTTGTGGGTTCGAATCCGATTGAAAACTAGCCGTATTTTCTACCCTGGGTTGGTAACACTGCTGGTGGACAGCATTGTCCCCGAGGTTATCGTTCGCCCAGTTAAAGCGATGAAATTCGTTTCTTCGCTTCGATAAAGTGTGTATATGCGATGTATGATAGTGAGCATGCGTGCGTGAGTGCTTCACAAACTCTACAACGTGTTGAGCTGTCTCAGTCAGACAAATGTAACAACTTAGCCAGCTATTGAACCATTCTTTTTTGGGTGTGGAGATTTAGCCGAGCGGTTCTGTCTGTGGCCTCTCAGCTAGGCGACTGATGCCGTATGTTGTGGGTTCGAATCCGATTGAAAACTGGCCGTATTTTTAATGTGTTTTGATATTGTGCACGACAATAATCCATTGTGGCAAGTTTACTAGGCGATGTATCCACAGTGGTTTCTTGTATGTTGTCCCACTTTCTTTAAAAAATATTCTTAGCATACCTAGCGACATCCTTAGTTCCACTTTAATCTTTTCCATGGGCTGTTCAAGTTTCTACGCTGTTGGAATGTTGGAAAATGTTGGAAAATCTGTTTTAGAGAGAGTGTCGTCACTTATCCCGGACGCACATCACGTTCTAATCACCTGCCAGTGTTGCAAAGCTGCCGACGACACTACGGTCACGTTATAGGGCACTTATCCGAATTTGGTCAAAACTATTTCCCTAGGGAAATAGCTTTTCAAAAAAACACCCTCTGACGTCACTTTTGTCGATCCGGTGGGGACTAGACATATCTATTTTATCCTCACGTACGGAATGAGCATGTGGCGTGTTATAATAGATTTTAAGCAATTTTTTGAACAGCGTCTAGGCTTGAAATAAATTGAGTACATTACCGCTCTTGATGATGCCTCTTCATTGTGAACATCGTCAAACTTAAAATCCTCCATGGGTTTCAGCAAAAATTCAAGATATTTCATCAGTTCTTCCTTATTACGTCTTTTCGGTGCTTCGTTGCCCTCTAAACCAATCTCTTCGGTTTTTCCTCATGTTCAAAATGAAATGTAAGACTAAACTTAGTAAACGCCACTATTGGTAAAATGCAATCAAAGCTGGAAGGAATTGTGGAATTTGAATATGAATGAATGACGTCACTCACATGTTGCATTTAGGAAAGTTTACTTTTAAAAGAGTGGAGATGTTGCTAATTTGACTTTACTGAAGTGTAGCAAACATTGCTTGAAGACAAAAGTAGGATTTCTGGAATCACATTGAATATAATGTAAGGTCACTGAGAGCCAAAGGTGGTGTTGAATTTAGTAGGGTGCTCATTGCTAAAATACCGTGGCATCTTACTTCAGACTTTTAGCCAATCATTTTATAGTAAATGTTGCTGTTCATCAATATTTGGCAAACATTGCAGACTTTTTACCCCGATTTACGGAAATATTGTATAGTACTCTATAGTTTGACTTGTCCAAAGTGCACTGAGACCAATATAGAACTGAGTTCTCCCTAATATGTGCCACCAATGACATTGTATATTAACGTCCATCACGTGACCTTTCCAGTTCCAGATATTTCTTTAAATCTTCTCGGTATAAAGGTTTACAACAATTTATACAAACCTTTTCCATCTTCATATTCAGTTAAATGTTTCGCCAGTTGAACTTCCTTTGAATCCAAGCTACTCTCAGCCCTATCAATGTTTGCTTTCTGAGTAATGGAAACTTCTTCAACTTTAGAAGAAAGCCCGCTCTGTAATCGCCGTAAAGTATTCTTCAGTTCCCTATTTTCTTCAGTTAGCTTATCAACCTGTACCGTTTTTCGCCGGAAAGTCTTTGCCACATTGACAGTGAATCTCTCGGCTGGTTCATGATGGTAAGCTGCTTTTGCAGATTTCATCTCTTCTAATTCGGCCGTTAACATCTGGGTGTCAAATTTTGCTGCTCTGAAATATCTATGATACTTGACAGTCTCGTTCAATAGATGTTTAACAAGCATAATGTTTTCATCATCGGGTTTCGGTTCTCTTAAAACATCTAGGTCTAAATACTGAGTGATATTCCTCTTGTGACCAAGCATTGATTTCGACAACTTATGACAACGTTCCTCTGAAAGTCAACATGCAAAGATATAAACATATTTTGCGGATTAAGGATTATATCATTTTGTTTGGAATGGAGCAGAGACATCTGTGTGTAGCGAATATTCGTCAATGGATGACGTCAAATATGTTGTTTTTAAATGATAATAAGACCGAAGTCATACAATTTTCATCACGTTTTCGCAAGGATAGCACAAAACTTGAATCTTTGAGCGTCGGCTCATGTGATATCATTCCATCAACATCAGTTAGAAACCTAGGAGTGTTACTTGACTCTGACGGTTTTATGTCTAGTCATGTAAATAACTTATGTAAATCGGCCTTTTTTGCCTTGTATAAATTAGGTAAAATTCGTTCCTTGATTGATGCAAATACGACAGAGAAATTGGTCCATGCTTTTGTCACATCGAAATTAGACTATTGTAACGGCCTTCTTTATGGTATTCAAAATTATCACCTCGACAAAATTCAGTCTGTACAAAATGCTGCAGCACGACTGGTTACTCGTACAAAGAAATTTGAACATATTACACCTGTATTATTTAGACTTCATTGGTTGCCAGTAAGGGAAAGGATTAAGTTCAAAATTAACCTCCTTACTTTCAAAATACTCATTGGCAACTGTCCAGATTACCTTAAGTCATTGATAGATATCCAAGTACCTCATCGCAATCTTCGCTCGTCGAATAAAGTTCTTTTAACTAGGCATGATACAAGGTACACTACTACAAACTATGGTCTTAGGGCTTTTTCAATGGCTTCCCCGATTTTATGGAATGATCTGTCTTTAGATGTTTCTGTCCTAGAGTTTTCAATTGACACATTTAAACGATACTTGAAAACTTGTCTTTTTAGAGATTGTTATAGTATGTTTTGTGATCTGTGATTTTAATTACCTCCTTTTATTGTAGAATGTACAGAGCACTGAGACGAAGTGGAGTGCGCTTTTAAGAAATAAATAATAATAATAATAATAATAATCTGTAGATGTAGTGGTGGGCTGGATGCATGTAAAAATGAAGCGAAGTTTCCTCGACTTGCCATGATATTAACGAGACCGGTTGACAGGCCATGCTTTGATTCTATGCAGAAGTGCTTTTGAATAATAATTTTTTATATGTAAACCCATGTAAAGTCATAAAAAACAAATTTTATTTATAAATCCTGCCGTACACATCTTACTATTAATAGTGTCAACATATTTATAACTATTTGGTAATATTAAGTACTATCCAATTTTTATTAAATTCAAATACGTAAAAAAAATATGAAAAATTAAATTTTAATATTTACTGGTGTCATATTTCAAAATCATGGCTGCAAATATACAATTTTTATATTCTGTGGAGAAAGTATTAAGTAAGAGATTTATCCTGAAAATTTGAACTAAATATCTTGATTCTAACACTTGAAACTTGACATTAACTCTGAGAAAAGAATTGGTGCAAAAATAGCCTTTGATTAATCGGGCCAACCAATATTGCTAAATTCCAATACTGTAGAACAAAGTAATGTCAAATTACTTTATATGTTGAACCAATCTGCAGAAAGTTTACCTCGGTGTCACTGTCAACTCCATGTTATCATAGCGAGACCATTGTAACGATCTATATCAGGCAAGGCCAGTAAGGTACCATTAAACGTGTACTAGGAGACTGTGAACCAGCAACCATAGAAAAAGCATACCAGTTTCTCGTACACACCAAACTTGAATATGCTTGTACAGTTTGAAACCATTGAGAAAATGTGAATTACAAAACCTAGCAAGAATTCAATTCCATACTGCACGTTTGATGACGAAAGACTGGGTCAGTAACTATAATACCCTGCTAACTCGATAGTAAGGGATTATACTTCATGCCAGGCGTATTAACTATAGAAATGTAATGCTTTACAAAATTGTGTGGAATCACACTGACATTCTCTTTTCATGAACACTTTACATTCTCACGAGTTACAACAACTAGGCATGTATGTTCGAGACGAACAAATATATATTTCAAGCCAGGGTTACGTGAGGCAGTTTGTATTCTAGAGTTGTTCTATAAGGCAAAATCAGTCTGATATCCAACACCATAACCAGCTTTAACTATCAGGACTCGAAGACGACATAAACGCTGTAGTTTTAACATATTAAAAAGCGTGACTCAACCGTGCCGCACTCATTATACATATATTGCCATGACCATGCCAGTAACACAATAAGTTTTTTTTCTGCCAACGGCCTCGTGAAACAGGCTGTTTTTGGTGACTCTAAGGCCCGACGGAAAACAAACGTATGCTATTAACAGAATATGGCCAGTCAATATATGTTTTGTAACACATCTCATCCAATGTCCTCGCAGAAAAATCGTGAAGTTCCTCAGTTAACACACTCCTCTCGGTCGTAGACTAGACAACACTGCAATCCTCTACTCACGCTCTTGAATGGGCGTATGCGTAGACAGCACTTTCAACTTCCCAAGTCAACACTTTTTCCAAACTGTTAACTGGTTAACAGTTTTGGAAACAGTTGACTGGTAACTGTCTCTTAGTATGTATCAGCGTCAAAAAATGATGCATATCACGTGACCGTAATTTCACGAATCACAACAGAAAGTTTGAACGAGTTTAGTTAAAATGAAAATTATTGCATTTCTTTGGAAGGACTGAATGATGTGGGTTTTTGCTAATGAGCATTACCAGGCAAACGTTCAGATGAAAGTTTGTACTCAACTACTGATTAACTATTTCCTTACACTTTATTATATCATGACAGATGTTGGTCACAATCTCAACAATTATGCGGGTTAGCAACATGATGTTGATGGTGTACATTTATGCTGTTTACAACACTTGGGCCTATACGCAAAACTATTATAGAGCTTAAAATTAAAGGCAGAGGCCTCGATCCAAGGTACCTGCACTAATGCGTTCCCTAAAAGCCCGACTTCACGTTGATATATTTCAATATTTGGGTTGTCATATCGGTAACTAATACGTTAATCACAACTGTTTGCCATACCCTAAAATTATAGCATACAGGTTACCAATATCTAAGCCGCTAGATATAACAGTAGCGTCACACAGTGTAACGGAAACTATCAATAAAAATAAGAGAGACTGTAACATGCCTTTTACGGAGTAAAACTGTTTTTGGGTCAAAGCTTGTGCATTGCTGAGCACACATGTCAGCTCAGTTTCAAGACAGTAGATTGCCCTCTGTTCTTATAATTCAGGCTCTGTATTTTGATAGTCTGACATACAGAACATCAAAGAACCATCGAACTTCAAAACGTGCATACGTCTTAGTAACATAACCTGTGTATATCGAACGTAAAAAATGTAGGTAACTGACATATATGCAACTTTCAAGTTTTAATGAATTCTTCTATATACGCCTTTTACGAATGTGGATAAATAAATGCACCATTGATTCTAGCATTAGTTTTCACACTGTTTTACAGGCGTTTTGTTTACCGTTGTTTTCAAATAAGGCTGCGTTCACAAAAACAGTTAGGGGGATTCGAAAATTTCTGGGATAGTGGAGGGGGGACTTGAAAGTTTTGCACTGCCTGTAGGGGGACCGGATTTTTTTGTTCTTTTAACCTTTACACTTTCCAAGTCCAAGGTTTTTCAGGAATTCATTGAAAAATGAATAACATTTTGTTTCACATTTCAGTTCTTATCTCGAAAAAATCTAAATATGCATGATTTACGTAAAAAAACCGAACAAGTGGGCCTAGTAACGGGGGAAGAAGCTGCAATTGTTGATAATTTTTTCAATATTACTATGCAATATATTAAATACAGTTTCTTGCTGTCTCCCTACAGTATGCTAAAACACACAATATTCAGCTTGTCGGCAAATCCTATATAATATGTATTGGATGATAATTGAATTAGAGTCCATACTAAGAGTCAACTGTCAATGATACAGTGCACGGTACACATACACAGGCTGTGTTGGCAAGCTGAATACTAGGTAGCTCAACATGCTGTAGGGAGTAGAACAAGTTAATGCAGTTGTATAAACTGAACAGGAATATTGTCAAAATACGCTGCCTACGGGCAGTGTCACTGTCACTGCACACCGGCAGTGACAGTGATTGCTCTGATTCTAATGTAGTTGAATAAGAGTTTGAGTCAAATGACTCATGCCAGTGAAATATACTTGTACACAAGATCAGACCAGAGAGCAACGCGTGATATGGAAGACTTGGAAATCTGAAATTTATTATAGATTTTTGAATTCTGGCACATTAGAACAATCAAATATTAAAGAAAAAAGATGGGGTCATTATTCTTGATTTTCTAAATTTTCGCATTCTCATTGTAACATATCATAAAAGTAAAACTTTGAATATTAAAGACTCTAAACGAAAAAAATGTATGACTGAATAAAATCATTTATTTTCTACCAAAATACCATTATTACATCTATAATTTAAGAGATTAAAATGTTTATTTTATGGAATATTTTAACCTTCTAGTTTTGTAAATTTTGAGCAGCATCTCAGTCATAATATGTCTCATACTCTTGAAAAAAATATTTTTGGTAGGTCACAGTGCTCAGATTTCCATTAGGACAATTTGGCAAAATGTAGCCAGGAATTCACAATTTGCGTACTCTCTCATGATCTTCATTTTTGTGCTCTTCAGCAGTCGCATTGACCTGGCCGGACTTCGATTAAGTCAAGTCGGGTTATACTGATAAATCCAAAACATCGACTGATGCGTTTAAAATTAATCAATTAAAGAACTTGCCTTATAGGAATATTGCTCTATAAACTACTAATAACAAGTAGAGTCGAACATCTGCGAGAAGTGCCCAATACAAGTTTATTTTTTCCTTGCGTGCATCCCTAATAAGGGGTTATATGATAATTGGGGGTACTTGAAAAATTGTGATCATTTAACCATTAAACGCAAAGGAAAATGCTGAAGATCTCAACATTTGTTTAAGTTTAATCTTCTTCAGAACACAAATGTGCGATTTACTTTATCGTGCTCATGATTGCAAGCCGCTTACATTGTAACGTTGCTCGATATCAAAAAAGCCAGCGACAGCCACTTTTTTCGGGAACTTCTTTGCAGTTGTTACCCCTTCAGATATATTTTGCATAATGAATGGTGCCGTCACATTGCTCTTTCTTTTTTATTTCTATGCGGACTCAGCCATTAATGCTTTAATTGATAAAAAAGTGTAGTATCATTCAAAAAAGTTAACTGTTCAGAGAGAATAATTGGTTTATCCACTTTTGCTCTTACCAGATTTAACTAAAATAACACGATTCCATTGCTGATGTATCTGAATAATCTTACACCCAAATTGATGTAGTTTCTTCCTCTATCCTGTAATACCCCTTGCAATTAAAATACATCTTATTAATGTCTAGACTGCGCAGTGAAAATCTTTGAAAATTGAGAGAGTAAATAGTTCTTTGACGTGCAAACGTTGTGAAAACTGTACCTAAATAATTTAATTTGTTGTTTTTTTTTCGGCATATCACAGGATGTACACCAATATAATGAAAAAAAAACCCTAAAAATTATGACGACCGTTGGCTGGAAAGGTACGTGCACATGATAATCTGGGCTACAAGAATTGAAGTTGGGAATCTACCATAGCTGGGCACCAGCGTTCCTTGTCTTTGCAACGTACATGTAAAATGCTATCGAGCTGTAATGACAATGATTACTTTGCGGGTGTATATATATCTCAAAGGCAAGTATACATGTCTGTTTCATACACTTGCTATTAGTTTTTCCGCGTATTTCTGTGGTGATACATAAACCTACATGAACCTTACCCCTTACTGGTGCTTGAGTCTCACTCTTTGTATCAACAATATCTTCTGTACTCTCTCCTTCCGAGACACTTATCTGTATAAGTAATGGAGTGATCCTGTTATGAATGTACACCGTACAATAGACATGGAAGTCCATTTTTAAACTGAATTGATAAAGTACTCCAAGTTCTCCGTCATAGAAGGTATAAAAATAACATTCATAACACCATGATCATAAAATCGTCGCGACTATTATTTTTTATCGGAGATAAAGCATCGTGCATAGCAGTCATTAAATGAACAAACCAGAAAGCATGAGACAATACAAATAAACAGAGGAAAGATAACTGGGCTTCCCGAATTCAAGCGCAAATAGTGGCGAAACTATAAATCCAAGAGTTTACCTGTGTGTGCACATGCACAGTCGCCTCCTACCTTTTTATATTGGTAGTCCTCCCGAGAATTCTCCTCATCAGGCACAAGAAGCTCATCTCCAATGGCAGAACTATTTATTTCTGGAACGTGTGAGATATTATGGGAAGCATTCTCATCTGAAAGCACAAAGTATTATACAACAAAGGTGAATAATATGTAATTATATCATACAGTCTCATGAATTCTATGTCAGATATTCGAAATTTGATAATCGGAAATACTAATTGAAAACAGATGAATAGATAGAATGAAACCAGATATGAAAGTAAAAGAGAAATTATAATACCTGCTTTCATACTGAGAATTTCTAGCTTGCATTTCATATACTCCCACGTTTCAATTACAATCTGAAGAGATATATTACTGTCCGGATATTGTTGCAAAAGTGCGTCACTGATGACATCACGCTCGAAAGGTCCATTAATGGTTCCAGCTTGATAACTTCTCCATAGTGTTTCAAGTGCTTTCAAAGTCTGACATTTCACGATAACCATAAAACATCCAGGAAGAACACCCACCACCTTTGCACCAATCTCGTTTATATACTGTCGGATTGCTGGTATATCGGACTTTTTAATTATATCGAAGAGTACGATTTTTTCGCCATGTATTTTGTGCCCTTCAGTAGTTCCTTCTAACTGTACTGTATTGACTGCTTTAACCTTTATTCGCACCTCTCCTGTAAAATTATATTGTGCATAACTCATATATATATATATATATATATATATATATATATATATAATCATGTTATATATATAATATCATATCACGCAATAGGCTAAATTTCCTAGCATGATTAATTGTTAAGATAGAATGCGCCTGGAAATTGGAAGACTTAAACGTTTGCTCTAATTTTCGATAAGATATGTGTATTCCCTTTCGAAAACAAGAGAGTCAAAAGGTCTGTCCCCGAGGCGTATTCTACCTCAAAGAGGATAACTGGTCTGCATGGCAGACATTACTCCTAGCATCCCGCCTCGCCAATCGCTCATGATGTACATAAGACCTTGGGCTACATCTTCCAACCAGCCTATTGTTGCATGTTACATGTTACACATAAAACTACTTGTAATTCGAAATTGTAAGATATCTCGTGTTCATAAAATTGTATTCACACATTACCAGTTTCACGAACTGCTCTTGCATCATCATGAGCATAGGGATGTCCAGTTTCTCTGACATCAACAGACAGATCATCATTAATTCTTTCTGCATGACAGAAGACAGAATGTCATGAGAGAGTTCCAAAAAATCTTAAAAGGGCGAAGTCGCTAATCTAAAACTATTTCGGGCTTTGTTTCATTTGACAGATTTTTTTTTTGTTCTGTTCACTGAAGCATGATTAATAATGATTCGTCGGAACTCTATTCAAACCTTGCGTATGCACATACAGTGCGTCTCACCTAGGTACTGCAACTCAGCGTATGAGACTGACACATTTCACGTACGAAACAAACATGTAGCTTGGGTATCACGACGCATTTCAAAGCCACCGATTCATTGATAAATTACAGTAAACCAGCATGGAGCAGTCGCTCAGTCTAGACTGAGAGATACACTTTATCTACAATGTGTGGCTTTTTTATTTACTTTCTGTTGAGAAAACCTTCAGCTCTTCAACTCTTATCTGAAATTGTAAAAACAATTACATTGTAGATTAAATGTTTTGATCTTTTATCTCTCAGTCCAGACAGAGAGGCTGCCCCATGCTGGTTTACTGTAATTAATCAATGAGTCAGTGACGTTCAATGTGTCGTGATACCCAAGCTAATCGTTTGTGTTGTACGTTAATTGTGTCCGTCTCATACGCTGAGTTGCAGTACCTAGGTTAAACGCACTGTAATTGCTCACATGAAATAAAACTGACAAAACCACCTGAAAAGATAGAGGCTTTGTCCCTAAATGTAAAAGTTAAAAAGTCACGTCTTTTCAAGGATGCTCGTTACTGATGTTCAATTCTTATATTTGACGGAAAGTGCGTCAGTTACCTGTCTCATTTTGTGTACATTTTAGAGCGTCGTTGGTCTTCATTGCATTTGAATGACATAACTCTGTGAACTTGTCATGGGACTCTTTAATTTTGCCTTCTGCCGAACAGTACTGAAAGGCTTTCTTTAATTCTTGTACGCTGTCAAAACGACGCGAATAGTTTTGTAGAATCTTCATGATATGCTGTACCCATTTCTTGCTCTCCTTTTCTAGCTGATCCTCTGAAGGAACTACGGCAGTATTGACGGCAAATGAATCAGCCAAACTTGGATCAATATCCTTAAGGAAAGTTGCCAGGCCAGAATTTCCACTCATGACACATGGTACCCCCAACGTACACGCTATTAGACCAATAGTACTAAAGGAATCCCCAAAGTCATCCTGACTAAGAACCACCAGATGGGTTTGCTGGAAATCATCCAAAAGAGTGTCGAAACATTCGACTGGGCAAGAATTTATCCTCAAATTTGCAGGATTGCCAGCTTTTGAGTAAAGTCTCTTATTATAGTCATGGCAGAATTTCTCTGAAATTCCTCTAATTTTCCATGATGGTTTGATATCACTGAATTCATAGAAATTGGAGACCTGTCCAATTGCATTTGCAATGATATCAAATTCTCCGAACGCTACATTCTCGATGTTATTGGTCTCTGGCAGAAAATGAAGTGACATTATGTCAATACCGTCCTCAAGACTCGACTTTCTGATATCACATGTGGGAAACACTTTACCTGCACAAGGTAAGTAACACAAGTGCTCTTTATTTTCGAATGTTTTAAATTTGGTTTTGAAATATTTCCATACTTTTACACCAACTGACACAGCTATTTCTGCTGCTTGTGCATACTTCATTGACTCCTTTTCTGTAGTACTGGGAAAGCTTTCTGGAATACGATAAATAAGTGTAACCAACTTTGCCTGTAGGAACACTTGCTGTTGAAAACATCTCGCAATATGAATTGTTCCACGATGACAATCATGGCCAATTATCAGGAACACGTTTTCTAAGGTCTTCAGATTAGGGAAATAGCTTTCATGAAGCAGTAGCCAGTCTCGTGATGGAGTTTGATTTTCAAGGTCTGGATTCAGCTCTGGAAGTAGTAAATTAATACCACTCCGTCTTGCATCTTCTTTCTCTTCATCACTTGCTGATAACACTGTACAATGTACACTAAATCCCTTATTTTTCAACAGACAAGCAGTCTCTTTCTGGACCAAAGAAAGTGTCAAATCATCCCAACCTGGCCACCATTTTGTCCCCACGATCAAAACACCAGGTGAATCTTTGAGAAATCGAAGAAAGAAGAACAAATATATCAGGACACTTTTTGCATTAGTTTTAATGTCAATGCACTTGTTATTGTCAATAGACAGTGGTTTTTAAGATGGTACATGTTATGTTCACGTTGAAAAGAGGACTACAAAAATACGATGGAGTAAATCTTTGCTGTTAAACCAGCCGTTAATATCAGTCAACTTGTTTATAAATTAACTTTTTTGCATATTATTCCACCTTGTCAAACGTTATTTATCACTTTCTGTAAAAACCATTCGATGACAATAACAGCTTTATCCGCATCTGTTTACATTATGATATTTAATTTTATTCGAGTTTCCGAAATCACTGTAGATCCGTCCGTCCTGTACTTGTTTAGTATTCTTTGCACCATTTTGATCACATTAAAGAAAGATACTACTCCTTTCTCTAAACCTACTACTACTACTACTACTACTACTACTACTACTACTACTACTACTACTAAGAATTACTACTATTAGTTGTGAACTATTTTGAAAAGTGGTGTGCCAAAATCTTGTTACATTTTAATCAGAAAACTATGTTCCAGGGTGATTTGTTGTCACTTTTCATAGATTTTGTAATCCTTAATACTGGGTGATAGCATTAATTTACACATACGGTGTTTTCAATCGGTTCGAAACCACAACCTATGGTATCAGTCACTTAGCGGAGAAGCAACAGACAGAACCGCTCGGCCAAATCCCCACTCCCAAAAAGAGTGGTTCAATAACCGGCTAAGTTGTTACCTTTTTCTGACTGAGACCCCTCCACACTTTGTAGAGTTCAGAAGCCTCGCGCTCGCACACTAACTATCACACATAGCGCACAAACTTTATCGAAACAATAGCAGTAGAAGTCGATTAAACTTCTCATTTGATAAAAAGACAAGATTAGGGCTTTGCATAGAATAGACAACGGAGAGGGCTACAGTTTTAGACAGTATACCTACCCTAAAATTAAGGAACACATTAAGAGTCACACGGATAGTTTTGAATTCATATTAATTTCTGCTATTTAATACTTCAGGTTCGAAGTAAAAATATTAGATTAGGGCACAGTACTGAATGAACAAGGATGGGAGCAAGTGATTTTCAAATATATACCTCCCCTGCAAAGGGACGGTTTTGAAGTCATAATTCTTGTTGTTATGTAATACTTGGTTACATAAGATAAGGGCTTGGGACAGAATTCACAACATGACAGCTTTTTGCCCTACAAATTTCTGCAAGAGCTTTTGCCAGCCTAATGAGTTAGTGGGTGTGTGTGTCAATATGTACTGACAGATAACGATGAATTTTAAATTTGACGCCTAAACCAAGCATGGCCAGTGATAAGGACAGAAACGCCGTTCCACTTATCACGAACACCCCCACAAAGTGTAACAATTTGTGTATCGGGTCATAAACGTTATTTTCGGCAGATCGTCCAACTTCAGATAGACGTAAGCTGAGCACAATCACCTAAGTTTTCTAGACAAAGCATAAAGAAAATTTTCGATGGCGCTTTACACAGTGTCGCATGACGATGCTTTCTCAAACAAGCAGGTCTTTGATGCTGAACGATTATGACTAGAAAGTCTATTCCACAAGGAAACAGCGCATTCATATGTGCAGTCGTAGCTCTCGTTTTTGGACGACGAATATGGATCGCAACGGGAAACTCCGAATCGTACGACGGAAAAGTTGTTTTTCCGTCGCAAAGTACGATAGCTATGGCTGCTACGGCTACATATGAGAGAGAACGATCATCATAATTTGAGTCTTGTTGGTTGAGTTTTAAGAGAAACTCCGTCACTTGAACGGAGACCGGGAACGGAGAGATCTGAATTATGGTTTATGAAATCGAAAACTTTAGTGTATACACAGTCAACTCACAACAAGTCTGGTTTGTAATAGTGTAATACTGTCAGCAAAATCATCTTGGTGGTATTGCAGGAGAACGGAAAAAATTGAGACACGATTCTTGAAGTTGGCGTGCAATGTTAGCCGTGAGTTGCGTACAGCTTCCATGTGTTCGCGGCGTTACACGGGTCAGCCGGCATGTACTGTGCATTTTTTCTGTTTGTCTGTGATTTAATATAATGAGTTAGTCAGCATATTAAAATTAGACTACACTATATCAAAATTGGACCACATGTATGAGGATATACTAGGCTTACATTAGAGAAAAGATAAAAACAGTTAACCGCCGGCTAAGTACGTACAAAGCTGGGATCAAAGTACTGGCCCGGGTACGGGCTGAGCGAATCCTTTTCCCCTAGAACGCTAGCGCTCACAAACAGACGAAGTTGGTCAGCTTTTGTTTTATTGTTATGTCCCATTAGCCGAAATGTTCTGCACCTGTGAATGCCGGACCCTTTTCCATAACAACGGAGAAAACATCAGTTTTGTAGTCATTCAAGTCACTTGAACTGGACCATTGAGACTTGTCATACCGTCGTACCGATCGAGACGATCGCAAGCGTAGCACTCGTCGCTGACGTGTAATGCATACAATGTCAGCTTAGAGCGTACGGACATGTATGGCCGTGGTTTGAGGGACTGTGGGGCTTAAAATACTCGAAATTATCGTGTATCGCAAGGCATTTCTTTTCATTTTCCACCAAATCGGTGACTTTGATATTTTACAACGTAACATGCACTTTAATAATTTGCTAGTATCCGTTTCAACTAACATCGTTTGGTGTCACCGTTCTCAACTACCGACAATCCAGTGGTTGTGGACTGACCTGGTGGGAGTGAAAAGAAATACTTAGAAGAGCCAAGTGTAGAATTTGGGATAAAGTGGAGATAATTTGTTTGCGTTCCTGCCAGCCTTATCCGAAACAGTCTTTGTAGCTTTATCGCCCTCGTTCACGCTGAATATTCATAGACGTGGGCACTATACGGTTCTCGGGGCCTAGACCGTATAGTGCCCACGTCAAAATTTGTATGGCCAAAAGCTGGAATGAGGTTTATGCTGGCGTTTTTCAAAAAAAATTATACATTGCCTATGAAGGGACGCTTTTTAAGTAATGTGGATATTTATTACTGCTATTTAACACTTCAACTTTAAAATAAAACTACCAGTTAAAGGCCTGTTACAGAAATAACCGGAAGGTGCTATTTTCTGTTTGTCTGTGATTTAATATAATGAGTTAGTCAGCATATTAAAATTAGACTACGATATATCAAAATTGGATCACATATATATCTCACATGGATATACTAGGCTTACATTAGAGAAAAGATAAAAACAGTTAACGGCCAGCTAAGTACAAAGCTGGGATCAAGGTACGGGCTGATCGAATCCTTTTCCCCTAAAACGCTGGCGCTCACAAACAGACGAAGTTGGTCAGTTTTTGTTTTATTGTTATGTCCCATTAGCCGAAATGTTCTGCACCTGTGAATACCGGACCCTTTTCCATAACAACGGAGAAAACATCATTTTTGTAGTCATTCAAGTCACTCGGACTATTAAGACTTGTCATACCGTCGTACCGATCGACATGATCGCAAGCGTAGCACTCGTCGCTAACGCGTACTGCATACCATACAATGTCAGCTTAGAGCGTACGGACATTACGCGCGTTCATGTATGGCCGTGGTTTGAGGGACTGTGGGGCTTAAAATACTCGAAATTATCGTGTGTCGCAAGGCATTTCTTTTCATTTTCCACCAAAATTGGTGACTTTGGTATTTTACAACATAACATGCACTTTAATAGTTTGCTGGTATCCGTTTCAACTAACATCGTTTTTTGTCGCCGTTCTCAACTACCGACAATCCAGTCGTTATGGACTGACCAGGTTGGGAGTGCAGAGAAATACTTAGAAGAGCCAAGTGTAGAATTTGGGATAAAGTGGAGATAATTTGTTTGCGTTCCTGCCAGCCTTATCCGAAGCATTCTTTGTAGTTTTATCGCCCTCGTTCACGCTGAATATTCATAGACGTGGGCACTATACGGTTCTCAGGGCCTAGACCGTATAGTGCCCACGTCAAAATTTGTATGGCAAAAAGCTGGAATGATGATCATCATAATTACCAGGGTACACTGTATAGGTCATTGGGGACACTTTTGAAGTCAAATGTTTTTTTAAAATTACATACTGATTGTTGGACAAAGCAATGGAAGTGTACCATAATCAGATTAGCAAAGGTACACTTTCGAGGTCACCGACGTCACTTTTGAAGTCAAAGAATTTGATTGAAATTAATGCTACATGTTCTATATAGAAGTGGAAGCATATAATCATTCGATAATCAAGGGACACTTTAAAGAGGTCATTGGACACTTTTAAGTCAAACATCACCTCAATTCAATAAAGTGTTTGATATAATAGTAGATACCATTTACACCGATTTTTCAAAAGCATTCGATTCAGTTAATCATCAGCTTTTGGTTCACAAATTAAATTAATACGGCATACATGGAAACCTACTCTCTTGGTTTTGTTCGTACCTAGGGGTAGGAGACAAAGGGTTGTCATCGGTGGGCACGAGTCTGCGGAGATGTGTGTTCCCTCTGGTATTCCTCAAGGCTCACTACTGGGTCCGCTTTTATTTATTTTATATATCAATGACTTGCCCATGTCTATCCATCATTCGACCATGTTTCTGTATGCCGACGATTCAAAATTTTCTCGGATCATCAAAACTGAATCGGATTGCAGACTATTGCAATCAGATATCTCTCTTGTTGGTAATTGGTGTAAAGCATGGAAAGTTAAACTAAATCTTAAAAAATGTTTTGTTATTTCATTCTCCAACAAGCGTATTCCGGTTTATTCCAATTATAAGCTTTATAAGCAATCAATCACACGTGTTGATGTCATCAAGGATCTTGGTGTTTATTTCTCCAAAAATCTAAGCTTTGTACATCACATCAATTGCACAATCAAAAGAGCATATCAATTGGTCGGTTTTATTAAACGGACTTGCTGCGACTTCACTAATACCACTGCCATCAAAAGTATTTACATTGCACTTGTTAGGAGTATCCTTGAGTATTGTTCAGTAGTGTGGTCTCCACACCAGAAGTCGTACATTGACAAAATTGAACGAGTTCAGAAGAAATTTATTAAATTTCTTTGTTTTAAGGAGGGTATGGAGTACAATGTTGATAATTATTTTACATTATGTTCTTATTTTAAAGTTTCGCCTCTTCTTATTCGTCGTCAAGTTTTAGATCTTTGTTTTATTCACAAGTGTGTCAATTTCATTACCGATTGTCTAGATATTAATAGCTCCTTCACTTTCTTTGTGCCCCCAAGGCGTCTCAGGTCTTCTGACCTTTTCCGGATACCAAATCACCGCGTTAACCTGTCTAAATATTATTTTTCGTCTCGGGCAATGTCACTTTTAAATATTGCCTATCGTTTTGATATTGATTTGTTTACCAGTCTTAGTGCTTTTAAAACCCAAGTGTCATCTGTTTTATTATCTCTTGCTGATAGTCATTTTACTACCGAGAGTTTTTGATGTTTGTCAGTCTCTGTTGTTACTTGTTTAGTGCCTTTTTTTAAAATTAATTTCTGCATATTGTAATTTGTCTTTTTCATGTTTTAATTTTTCTCTGTTTGCATCCAGTTATTGGGCTATGCCTGTTGGATGTCAGAATAAATAAATAAATAAATAAATAAATAAATAAATAAATAAATAAATAAATAGTGACAGCATATAATAACCAGATAATCATGGTATAAGCTTTTTAAGTTATCAATGTAATTATTATTGGGCGGCCAGAGCAAGACTGGGGTTGGTTTAGGACTTCTCGATGGCGTAAAAAAGTCAAAGTCAGACTAAAGTGGACACCGTGTGCAAAAAGGAATGCATATACAATATGGTATGGAAGAAAAAATAATAAAAAATAAAGGTATATATTCAAATTTGTTTATGCTACGCACACTTTATGTTTCTTATTATGTTTCTAATGTTTATGGTAAACATAGGTCATTCATCAATGTTGTACCTGTTTAAATTCACAGTATTCAGCTCTGACATTTGGCGTAGCAACTACGTTAGACTAAATCTCTCTGTAAAAAGCGTCGTTTTACTCACCGTTTTCATCTTGATCACTCATGATCCCGCTTTTCTCGGTTCGTTATGACTAACGGCTGTTAATAGCTGTAACAGTAAGTAAAGAACTAATTATCAAACAACTGGAAGTTAGGAAGTCGGACCGCTATGGTTGTTCTTCCCCTGAAAGTTTAATGCACCTCATTCGATAGTGTAAAAGGATGGCGGTAATCAGTACATTTGACTGCAAATAAAAATAAAAGACAAAAGAAACATGTTCAAGAAAAACGAGAAGTTTACTGGAGTTGCCATCATCAGCTTCAGCGTGAAAAGACAAGGTTAATTTTCAAAAACATTGCTGTAATAATAGTCATTTTCTAGTACAATCAATACACTGATCTTCTGGTACAGAGTTCAAACACTGACAAACATTTTTTTGTGATCATCAACAGTTGAAGCTGTGTCTGCGGGTCAATCAGAAACTGAGCCAATGTGTCATTATGTGTTAGAGCTATTGAAAACTGGCAGTACAGCCGGTGCAGGCCAGCATCCAAGCTTTATAGTAAATGTGTATATGTGTCACTCATATCATCAGTAGCAAGATAACACAGCTAGCACTAGCAGATTGGATTATTTCATACCGATTCAATACATATATTGTTTTACTTGCAATCTACATGCGGATATGCGCATGCGAATTCCAACACGTCAAATGACCCTAGAGTGCACTCTCCGAGTGCGCTACGTGATTGATGACATTGATATAAAATGTTAGCGGGGAGCTCCCTGGAATCATATCTTAAACGCTTCGGTCTAACTTTATACACAGCGTGTATACACATACACAGCGTGCAAACTACCAAACAGCAATCTACAGGCGATGTTTGCAAGCCAAAATGGATGCACCAAGCCCACATGGACATGGATGGATACTGCAAGATTCAGAGCTATCAATCCAGTGGATGACACTTCCCCCTGCACCAGATTCTATCATCAATTTTGTAAGCTGTAAATGCAAGAAGTCTGGATGCTCATCAAGATGTTCATGTAGAGAAGTGGAATTGCATTGCACAGAGCTGTGTCAGTGTGTTTCCTGTACAAACACAACAAACATTGATGAAAGTGAACTAGCAGATGAAGAGAATGATAGCTCCTCAGACATAGAAAGTGACATTGAATAAATTAATTAACTGTAAGGAAGACATAGACAAAATCAAACATTCAATCATAGTGATCGCAATGCAGATAACACTCACTGACAATAGAGAATTATGGACACTTGTGTCTTTCAAATGAAGGGAGATTTCAAATTGAAATGTATTTCCACTGATTGTTCATCTGACAAAAAACACAAAGAATAAAAAACCAGAGTGAAGACTAACAATTGTGGTCATTTCTCCCGTGTAAATTGAAACTTCCAGGCAATTTTTACCATATACTCTCAAATAGTTGAGTACATCAAGGTTAAGAATACGATAAGTATGGACCCTAGGGATTTCTCCATATTTGGTAAAAATTAATTAAAAGAAGGTAATTAGCCATATGAAAGTAACACCAACCACTGTTTTTTGAAGAAGGAATAACACAACACATCACACCTTATCATGTAGGATCAGCAACCGTTTCAACAAAATCAAAGGAAATGCCCGGTCGATACATCTTCTTTTTTAGTGTGAAAAATTAAAAAAATTGCAGTTTTAGTTAAAAAATATATGTTGGACATTTTCAAGAAATGTTTGTGGATCTCATGTGGGAAACTTGGAGATGAAAAGGGAAAAGTTTCATGGTTTTGAACATACAGTAAACCAATAAACACATCATCTCTTTTTTTTCACAAAAAACATGAAAATGTGTGTTTTTGGTAAAAAAGTGCTTTTTCCATGTTTTTCGATGAAGTAACAGTTGTTTTCAATTTTTCTTATAATTATTTTGGTACACTCAACAATAACTATCATGAACAGAGTAACAACATTTTCATCATTTTCACTGAAAATTACAAAAAAACCAAGCTTTTTGGTCAAAAATCTAATTAATGTGCAAGATTTTGCAATGGAAAATTGTGATTTCCATACAAGCATATTGTAAACTGTCTTTTCACATAATATCAATATCTACAAACGTGTGGGTAAAAAAAATCAACTTCCAGAGCTTTTTCTAGGGCTCGGCCCACAGACTATTAGCCGTGTTGATAGAATATTAGCCCTATTAGTGAAAACACTGAAAACGGCGTCTTTGAGAGTCTGTTAAATGGGGTCTTAGACAAAGGCCAGTCAATTACTATTGAGGAGAGTGAGTAAACAGCCAATAGACCTCTTGGTGTAGTAAATCAACTAGTGTTGTGTTGAGATCTTGGAATAGTTTTCCATAGCAAGATATTGTATTCGATCTGTGCTTCAGGCTACCTCGGCTCTACACTAGAAAGTAGCGAAGTCGTGATGATGCGCGATCAGTTGTAACATTCAATATAGCACTGCTACTTTAACGTACAGCATCCAGCAAAAGTGGCCCGAAAGCACTCGTTTCATGTTGACAGCCTGAGAACAGGTACCCATGGAAATTGCGCTCTGAGAATGCATAAGACGGATTTTAATGCAAGCAGGATAGCAGGTACATTAAGTTTAGACATGAGTGGAAGTCATCCATGCCGGTTTATTGGATAATTTGTGCCTTTTGTATGGGAATTAAAACATTGTTGCGGATCCGTAGCCCTACCACTCCCTTTGCTGGTTGTGTTGGGGAAAGGGAATGGTAGGGCTACGGATCCACAGCAAGGGAAAACATATCCTAACTGTATCGAGGTGATTTGATTCCGGACCTCACCCTTTCTGGGTTACAGGGGCCTTTTACCGCAAGTAAACGGCGTTGACAGTCGACTAGAAACATTTGACATGTCTGTCGTTGAATTATTATAATGTAATTCTACTTGATCGTTATTATCCATCTCTGTACGAGACGCTAACAGAAAGACGACTGATACTTACCTCTGCTGTTGAGAACGAGACAACGCAGACGACAGTCAATAAAGCTGAAATAATTCTTCAACGAGGAAGTGATCACTGTGGTAGTGTATTCAAGATGGCGTATTTACGACGTGAGGCCGTCGCCAGCAGTAGAAGGTGATAAGCAGTACAAAGGGCATACTGCATTAACTTTACTAACACAAACACAGTAACACCGCTTGAGAACGGCTCAAGTTGACTCGTCCATGCATTAATTAAATTATACAATACTGCCGGACGCGAAGAAATGGTTATACAAAAAAACTGCACTGTAAAGTAAACAGGAAGACTGAAAACGGGGTAATAAAAAATTAAAAATAGTAGAGAAGGGTTTTAACCATAGTTCTAGCCGAGAGGTCTAGCTCTTCACGCAGTTTCGTCGTACAAAGTCCGTTGCCTGACCCGAACCTGACGTCATAGTCAGGTGACTTGACAATAAAAGACAGCAGGATCGTTACACGGGTGATAAAAGTGCCAAATATGCTACAAGGTTCGCATATATCAGTGTATGTGTAAATCAAAATTCGCTATTGATCAAAAAATTTGGGCAACCAGAAAGGCTCGATGTCGATGATGTCATAAATTCAAAATGGTCGTCATTATATTGTTCACAATGTTAAAAATACAGTTAATTAAGCAGCTTTTTAATATTTATTGAATAAATTGGCACAAACATCCCAAATTATAAAGAAAACATTAAATTGACGCAAATCATTAATTATGATGACGTCATAAAGCCAAACTGGCCGAAAACTTGATATTTGAAATGTCCTTTTTGAATATTGTCTGATAATGTTAAAACACTGTTAAGGTAGTATGCACCTCGAAAGTGAAATTTAAGACTTAAACTTTTGCTCTAACTGTCCTCAAGGAACCTTTCAATCATTCTCTTTCAAAATCAAAAATAAAAATAGGGGGTCACCGCGCAAATTTTGGTACTAGAGAAACAAATTACCCAAAGTTTACCGATATTAGAAATTCAAAATGGCCGCCATCCCTGTGTTATCTCTATGGAGAAAAAATAAAATTTTTCAATTTCGAAAAACTAAGCAGGTAAAAACTTTTCTTTCACCGAGAGCTTTAAAATGAACCCCCACATGTGGTATATCAGAAGAGAATTGTAAAAGTATGAGAGTCCGAATATCTGTCCCTGAGGAGCGTTCTACCTTAATTAAGCCCGTTTTCAACATTTTACAGCGGTAACCGAAATCAACACTAAAATTACAGACAAACATATAATTGGAGCAACATGATTATAATGATGACGTCATAAAAACCAAAATCGAAACCGAAAATTATAAAATGTCCGATAATGAATTCCACTATGCTTAGTACAATAGTCCATTTACGTGACAAAGTGATATTTTAAAGGTGATGGACAATTTCTATTTATATTCCATAACTCAAAATGAAGGATAAATGTAACAAAACTTAGCTTATAAGCTCAACACAAGTAACAAACTGTTATGAGATAATTGTCAAAAATGGTCTTTGTTTGAAACATTAAATCGATATAAAGGAAATGAAGTTGCTTCACACACCAGTTCCACCTTTGTTTGTGATACGGTATAGTGACAGATCAATGTGGTTTCATGATTAACGGTAAACATGGCGAGACACAGGTGAATCCATAGTGCTTTGACCCATGTCGTGTGACCTTGGTTCCCGGTAAAAGGTGTTATTATTGTGACTTCCTTTATGGTGCTTTGGGCTAAAGTGGGACCCCTTCATCAGTCACTCAAATGGTTCTGTATACACATGTTTAGTTTGATGGTGGCTACTTTTCATTAAAGAGAGAACCTAAAATCGGGCCTATTATAAGCGGTGAAATTGCGAAAAGGTAAAATGGTGAAGTAGCGAAATGAAGAAATAAAGAAACTGGAAAACAAAGGAATTCATATCTTAATAAAGAAATAACGATACTGAAATAATGTTGAGAGAAATGAATCAGACAAACAGCTAAACAGCATGTCGATGCATTTCTCGCACCACTCGCTCCAGACTCTCTCACAGCCACTTCATTCGCTACGCAGTTATGCGCCCTCAACGGTCTTTCTATAACCTAAAATGCTACATTATTCCACTGTACACTATGCGACAGTACATAGGCTGATGATCAGCTGGAGGTGAGCTGGTGACTGACTAGTATACGCGTGGGCCAAGACATATATACATGCCCTCATGAATAGTAATGACAGGTCATGAATAATAATGACAAAGCACAATGTCACAACCACACACGCGTAGATTTGACATCCTATTATCTGCCGGTTTTAATATCTGTAATTCTATCCTTTTGCCGGGAAATCTATTAGTTATTGTTGTCACTTTTTACAGACCGAAATTACGAAGATCGGCAGAGAACCATTGCATTGCATCCCTGTTTTCAGGGACATTTTGTAGGACAAAATGGCATTTTGACTGGCTTGTCATAGGAATTCTATGCATTTTCGTGAAGAAAGCATCCCGGATATCGTGTATTCGAGGATTTTTCATCATTGTGTGCATCGCCATGAAGAAACAGCTGATAATTCTGTTCTCATGGAGTTCATTGTTCTTGTATTCAAGAACGGAATGGAATCAGATCGAAAGTGTCTTATGTTGTCGGACAGAGTTTTATGCATTAGAGTTACAGCTTTTCATATCTGGTACATCGGCTTCTCACTGTTCTTGATTTCGTACTTCTATATTTCGTAAAATCGCTGGAGCAAACAGTATTATAACCACAGTGATCACCGCATGGTACTTCGGAAGATAGAACGGTCCGAAGACAAAAGCGACGAATGTATTATTTTTGAATAGCCAAACTCTGAGAGATATTTAAAAAGAGATTTACAGTGAATAAATGTATGTCTTTTATTTTTTTTAATTTTCTGTATCAATACAAACACATACCGATAATAGAAAACACGGTAATGATACTTTTCTCCGATATTCCTTAGTTTATATTTCCAAACATTACATCTATCCCACAGTTCACTTCTAAATGAATTTTCTGAGGAGTGGATATGGTAGGGGCTGTCCCGGCTGCTTCTATAGAATTTTTGAAAAATTGTTCGACAAAATCGTGCTTAATGAGCATTCTGAGAGGGACGCCGATACAATTTCAAGTTTTCCTTCCCATCTCAGTATTTTTCGATCCCTTCCCGGCATACCCTCAGACTTTTCTTCAAATATCCCCGATCAATTCTCCCGCCCTCTAGAGGCGTTTGTCGAAAACTAGTTAGAGTCGATATTTTTCCCCGGTCGTGGCGCATTGTAGAGTAGTATCGTCACCGACTAATGGCATTACAATGAGTATTTTATTGAATCATATAAAATCGTATACCAAGTGCGCCAAATAACAAATCAGCCATGTGCAGTCTTTCATATTGCTTTGTCAATAATTTTTTGTGTCTACAGATTGAAACATGTACAGCTTGTCATAAATATCGTCCAGTGCGGCGCGGATATTATAAAGCCATTAAAACACGACAGACCTAGGATCGCTTTCCTCTGATCTTCGCCACACTGTTGATATCCAAATGTGACAATCTATTGCGAGACTCCCTAGCACCCGTGTAAAATTAAATGTTGTTCTTTCTGTTTTTTCCGATTTTGATTTCTGAATTTCACAAATGAATTTGAAATTCGAGATCATAAAGACAAAACTAAATTCTGACATCGCATCGAATTCCGGATGATGAGTACGAAAATATGCAATATCTGAATGAAAACTAAAACAAAAGATCGAAATTACGCAAAAAACAAATTCGTGGATTTCACGAAATAGTAGAATTTTACTTGGCCGTCATAAGCTACGGACCGAAATTACACAGTGCGCAATTTTTATCCGAACTAGTGTATTCAGTCTGTGCATACGTTTACCGGTGACACCGACTTTTGTCATAAAAAGGAAAAACATTTGATTGCCTCTTTTTTGTCTTTTATTCGTAGATTTCATAGCAAGATAAAGATTAGTATCATTTCATTCAAAAGAAAATATATTACAGGAAAGGTATAGATAAGTCAGAATTACATATTAAGTTTATCAACTTTTTCTGAAATTTTTGTCATCACTATTCCGTAGATTTTTTTCCAAAATCATATCTTAGGGTAGGATGCACCTCGGAGGCAGACGAGGACTCTCAAACTTTTACAATTCTTTTCTGATATACCACTTGTTGGGGTTCATTTTAAAGGTACGTCTCTTTTCACCGGCTTATTTTCGAAATTCGAAACATTTTCCCTATAGAGATAACACAGGGATGGGCGGCCATTTTGAATTTCAAATATCGGTAAATCTTGGGTTATTTGCTTCTCTAGTACTAAAATTTGCGCGGTGACCCCCAATTTTTCTTCTTGATTTTGAAAGATAATGGTTGAAAGATTGCTTGAGGGACGTTTGAGCAAAAGTTTGAGTCTTTCACTTTCGAGGCGCAAACTACCTTAACACAAGCTCATTTTTAAGAATAATTTCCACAGATGTACTCATTTCTGTGACCCAAACCTTGTGTATACTCGATTTTCCCAGAAAAATAGGAAGTTTTACGATCATTTGATAATGTTGTGGAACATTGCCATCAGAACAACATGAAAAGATTAAATGTAATCCATCACATAATATTTGCTTTTATTTCCTTAGTATTCACAGTAATTTTCGTAGTCGTTTATATTTAACTAATTTATCTTTTTATGACAGGATTGTCATCTTGCTGCAGGAATCAATAAAACAACACACATATATGAAGTAATCTCATTGCAAAAGCTAACAGGATACAGAGTCATTCTCGTCTAAAGCTAGAATGAAGTACCTTTTAGTATCGTACTGTACAACAAATACTTATTCTATTTAAATCATGATAACTATCGGTAACACGAATAATAATAATATAGCATTACAGATAGACTCAAATGGCTACAGTGCGATCTTATTCCATGTTATAATAGGTAATGGTTCGTAACTGACGCCACTGATCGATGGTTGACAGTGTCATGACATGCCTGAAGTTACAGAGTTCGTCAACCGAACAATTGTAATTATTAACACAACATTATATTACATCTCATGAGGAACCTAGTGATGGTGTAAGGATGAGAGCTTAGCCACGGGAATCAATGGGAAAAGTGGTATAACATACACGTGGGACACTGTTAAACCGGATTTCATGATATCGCCCACTTTGATACATTTTCATTTTGTGCACATCGTTTTTGCATATTTAGATATCCTCAAGAATATGATCTAAAACGTGAATCAAACACGTTTGGATTACATGTCACAACTACTAACCATTTCTACATGTCTCCTATGATAAAAGGGCTTCCGATAATGAAATGGCATATACCAAAACAAACAAGTCTAAAATTACTCGAGTAATTGCAAAATGTACATTTGCACGCAGTTTACATTCTGAAGTATACACCAACAAAAAAGTATACCTGTTGATGATATTCATAATGGTGTATGTGCTATAGGTATATATATATATATATATATATATATATATATATATATATATATATATATATATATATATATGTATGTGTGTGTGTGTGTGTGTGTGTGTGTGTGTGTGTGTGTGTGTGTGTGTTTGTTGATGATTTTCTTCTTGCACGTAGTCCATTGCGTTAATAAACAAAGTCCTAACGTTCACCGCAATAGTCTTTGGAGATGTACCAGTCATTCACATATTTTGTGACGTGAAGTTCAATCGATGACTAGATGATCAGTAATATTCAGTACAGGTTTTAAAATATTGTTTAAAATAATGCTAAAATGGTGCCTCTCCAACATATGCATAAAACATAATATTTTTAGTATTCTTCTGTTGTCGAACAATTTTCAGTATTCTCTTATCAATGAAAAAAGACTCAATGCCAATTAAGGCATACTATTAAGTATCTGCCCCAGCACCCCTTTCTACAAGCAACGATGCCACTTCAGCACAATGTCCATCTAGGGCAAGTTCAATTGGTGTTTTACCATGCTGTCAATAAAATATATTCACATGAATAACTATTATGTCAAGAAAGGTACATACGCAAATCTCAGATAAGAAACAGGAAACAAAACATGAAAATTAAAAATAAATAATTTTAATTAGGTAATTATTCACATTTAGTTGAACACATGATTTTTTTTATGAAGTAGCAAACATATCTTAGGGGTACAGGTCTCTTAAGAAGTGTATGTTAATGAAAGTATTTTGGTGAAGGTAGCGTCATCATGAAATAAAGGATAAAGTCATGTTTCCAGTACCTCAGATAATGACGTGTTGAAGAGTAAGGAAAGAGTGACTAAATGATTTCAATATTTGCAGGAGTGTCTGGCATGATCTTTTTGAATATAATACAGAAAACAATGCGACCAACAGTCTGTACTCTTGAATATCTTGTTTTAACACGGAAACTTTCTCTCCCGCGTTCAGTTTATATTTGAGTTTCCGTTCCGTTAAAAGAGAAAGTGATCTTTCAATAGTTTGTACGGGGAAATTGAAGCAGTATTACGTAATAACTGTAACAAATATTAATGCTGAATAGATCAGCAATCCGTATGTCGTTTATTACGCTATGGCTTATGCGTCAAAGATATACATTTGAAGAAGTCTTTGTTTTAGTCAGTGATCGTGACAAGAAGTGGTATCAGAAGACTTTTCGTTCACCACTTAAGGATCCTGCATACAAAATAGACACTTTCAGATATTTATTTTGTTCTCACTTGAAGAACTCCTAAACATCGAGTTTTGGAGGTTCAACAGAACGCTTGTCACGGGACTATTATGTAAATAATGACTGTGTACTGTGTAAGGTCGGATTTCCCAATATCAAGGCTTTCAGAAAACATATACTTTATTTGGGTGTTGGACTTCTTCAAATAATGAAAAAAATAAAAATCTGAAAGTGTCTATTTTGTATGCGCGAACCTTGAACAAGACAGACACTTGAAGTTGGTGTGTTTGAAGTTTATTGTTCGATGGACCGCTCACAATTTGCTTGTTTTCTGTTATCACACACAAAAAACGTAAAACTATTTTTGCAAAAAAATTGCGAATGGCCTCCGTTGAGAAAGTGGCTACCATTAGGGAATTTTGCTGTACTTGTAGCAGAACTTACCTTGTTCAGAGCATTCATATCAGCTCCCCTATCTATGAGAAAACCAGCTGCTTTCACATTGTTATTCCTTGCAGCAATATTGAGGGGAGTGTCTTTCTTCTGCAAGACAAGAATGGATAATAAGCTTATATATGCTTTCAAAGTATTTTCAATTCATTTGAGACCCTCTTTATTGCTACTTGCATAGTAAGTCTTCTATATGACGTCAATAGAAGCAATGCGTGTTGTCTATGGAATTAGTTGGTTTTACATATCCTCTGAATTTTTGGTTTGTTATAATGATGACGACAAGTGACATTGATGATATACATTGGCATGCTTCTTTTTGATAATGATATACCTGTTTGTCTGCAATATTCACTTTGGCATTAGCGTAACACAGTATCTTGACAATGTCAGCAGCTCGCTGTGTTTGGTTTCCAGCAGCAAAATGAAGTGCTGTCTTGCCTGTCTGTGAGAGCAAAGAAGAAATAGTGAAATAAACGAACTGATGTTATGGTATAATATCAGGAATCTCAGAAGTTACGCTTTGGTAATTTTCAAATACAGCAACTTTGGTTACCTTACAGTAGGTAAATGAAGGCAAAATGCGGCTATATATATTGATAGACGTATATATTAAATTTTCAAAGATTTTAAAGAGCAACAAGGAATGTTTGAACAATTTATAAAGGTAAAAATTGAGCCGATTTGGACAACCCTCAGTGGGTGTATCCCTAGGAATACATGTACCAACTATCCAAATTCCATTATCGAAGCTTACTAGATTTAGACAAATATGTGTATTTGTTGTGAACAACTGTCATTTTCAACAAATGACACAATTTCATACCAAATACTGCGGTGACACAAGTTCCATTTATCAAGTTTTTCAAGTTGGCGGACATACATAGATAAGTACACATAGATACATACGTACTGATCCCAGTAACTTCCAATATCATACATGTGTTTTACAAATGATGCTAAAATTATATGACACCAGCTGTTTGTCTTGCTGAACATATTATCGACCGATGCGATCCTTAACACACATCGCCTGCTAACATCGCGTGAAAATCCGTACGACGCTTTTCGCCAACAGCTCAAAAATGCAAATAGCATTATTTTGGGGACCTTTGTTGTGAACGTGCGTGAACGTTGCCATCATCAAGTGAGGTATGCAGGTGCATGGACGCCAATTTACATCTGCATGATTTCCCTTGTGAAAACCAAAAGATGCTATAGGTTGTGTCAGTGCATCAAGCACTGCCTGGGTGGCGAAGTAATTGTTGCGCCTTATGCCAACTTTTTGATTGAAATCGACCGAAGCATGCGTTAAACGGCCACGTAAGATGTTATTATGAAAATACATTGTTACGTGCAGAGAAAACGAACAAAAGGGTGAACTCAGCAGTTTCCGTTTAAACAAAATTTATTACGAAAACAAAACTAATTGCTAAGTTAGGGACAGAGTACAAGCTTTAAAAGTGTACAGACTACTTATCTCAGCTGGGACGGCAAAGCTCCAGTCTCAGAGTTGTAACAGTCAGTCGGATGAATGAACAGTCCTTTGGCTTGCAGGCTTGAAGCTGCACAAAGACCACAGTATAAATCCAGCGTTGACAGTGAAGGTCTTGAAAAGTCTTGAGAATGACTACTGCTGGAGTTTAGTAACACACAAGAGACACGATCCCAAAAGTCTGACTGGAAGCTGTGCACGTCCCTTTTATAAAGGCATATAAGACCAATCTAGAACTTTTATTGACATGCTAATTACTGTTCTAAAATTATCTCCCTTACACAACTAATCAACTTTCCAGAACATTCCAAACATGACTAATTGAATTCAAGGTTGTGAGGTCATCAAGGGCAGTGACCTTGGGAATGTTCTAGACTAATTGAACTCAGGTCATGATGAGTGTGGGGGAAATGACCTACATAACAACATGCAGAAGTTGAAGTGCACTGTAGGTGGTTGTATCATCTTGATTTGTAGATTTACAATATAATTTGTGTGCCTGTGTACTCCAATAGTGAACAGTTAAAAAAATATTCACATTCATAAGTTTTACAATAATCAAAGTCAAAGAAAAGTACAATTAATCAGCTGTAGCTATTCTGAAAACGCATGAGTGACTTTCATTTGATTACTGACTTCTCCATAGGTTTCGAGTTAGAAGTCGTTTGGGATTCTAATGAATTGTCTGCCTCAATGTGCAGAGACGCCGAAGGCCCAGTAGAGCAATATATTGATTGCTGATTGAAATTTCTGTACGTTTCATGTTTGTTTCTTTATGTGTGTGTGTCTGTGTGTGTGTGTGTGTGTGTGTGTGTGTGTGTGTGTGTGTGTGTGTGCTTCATTGAACTTCAAGTCTTCGAAGGATTCATTGTCAACGTTGTAGCATCTTTACTCGATTATTGAATTACCTTTTCATAGAGTTGGAATGTAGCCCAATGGTTTTGATCACTGGCTGCGATAGCTCAGTAGGTGACATAGGCTGTGAGGTCGAATACGATCGAGACTTGGCTGAATCAAATCAGTTCTTCTTGACATAATGAATCAAAAGACATGCACTGCCATACGGGATAGTTCCAATGAGTGAGCACACGAAGTAAACCAAATTTCATTACCCCTATAATTCCTTGTATTTAGCGTCAATACAGAAATACTGGCAAACACGTTACCTTGTCCTCCAGATTTACATCAGATTTCGCTGCCACCAAAAGTTCTACACTTTCAACACAATCTCGCCCCGATGCTGCAAAATGTAACGGCGATAGTCCATACTGCAATTACAAAGCGTAAAAAAGATATAAAGATTGAAGTATGACATCTGCAGCCCGCCTTTTCGACTTTTATTCATTCATGGCTAAGAGAATAAAACCATATGCTTTGATTTTTTCCCAATTTAGTATCAGTGAAATAAAGTGGAAACGATTGATGCATTAACGGTTGTCCGTGTGTCTCAAAGAAAGTTTTGTACTCGTTCTCTTGTGAAAGGTACGACTATCTTATCAGGTAAAACCATTATGCTTTCTCCATAGTTCTTGTAATCACGAATTTTCAAATTGTAATCTGTCTTCAACTCTGCTTATTCGAGGGTACAACGGATGACTGTATGTGAGAAGCAAATTTTACAAGGCTTTTATTATCGTAATGAATTGCCGTAATTACTTGTAATCATAATCTTCACATAAAACAAATGGAAACGTACATTTGACATGATCAATTGATTTCTAACGGATTGTGGCTTGTCAGTGTTAAGTTTCTGACAATTTTGTATGGACAAAATAGGCAATATTGTATCTTTCAAAACACTACAAACTGAAAGGTAATTTTATCGAATCCGAAAACAAAACCTTCAATAATACACATGCAAGGGTTTAAAGCAATAAATGAAAGCTCTAAGCACAAAAATAGTATCACCATTTCCTATAAAAGAAAACCTCAAGTTGCTTTGTTTTCTATGTGTGATAAAATCATACCGAATCAGTTTTGTTAAAATCTCTTTACTTGCTTAGAAAGTCTTGAAGAATTTCGGCATGATCCATCAGAGCGGCCACATGAAAGGGGGTCATACCGTGCTGCAATTGTACAAAGGTATAAAATATAACAAGGGCATAACCCGCATAATTATGATTCGAAATTGAAATAATTCATTCGTTGTTTGGTAAGCGGGCTTTCAGACTTATTTACGAGCCAAAATGGTAGTAAGAACGTACTAATGGATAGCAATAAACCATTAGGCCTAAACAAATCAAACTAGAAACACAACAAATATAGACACCTTTGCATATAGAAATGTAAAACAAGACATCATAAAATCGCAACATGTCACTGATCAATGTCATAGATTTAAACTAGTATTGTATAAATGTAATGATACCTTACAGTCTTAATCTTATACAAGGGTAATACTTTTTGCCTTACGTTCAAGTACGACAATCAATTCCTTTCACTGGCATCAATGGGGCAAAATGCTTTAGCATATGAAAAATATCATGCTTGAATAAAGCTACTTGCCTTGCTCAAATAATTTAATTTTAATTGAAGTTCATAATTCACTTAATGGAATGGACCGCTCCCAAGCTCAACTCAAAGCTGTTCCATAATTAGGCGAAGTCGGGTAAGATGTGCTAGCATTATTAACATAGTGTCTACCCAGATTATTGCTGAAAAAGTGACGTTGACGATACTAAATACTGTTCAAGATTCTTTTAATTTGCTGATTTAAACCTATTGCAGACACATAATTTTGGTGTTGTTGCTTTTTATCAAAGCCTTTCCGAATCATTTAGAAACTACTATCGTTTAATCTGTTAGCAAAACCTCCGATGTTTACAGTTTTTAAAGATGACAAAGAGGCCATATCATGTCGAGGCTTCCAATATCTGCGTCTTTGTCCAGCAAATATGTCACGGCATCTTTCCAGTTATTTTTTGTGGCAATGTGCAAAGGGATATTTCCATCCTGTTAATGAAAAAAGCATGTTATTGGATTTAAAGAGAATTTTGAAGTATAGTGATCACACCCTTGAAACTCTGATCAAACGCAATGTACCTTTAAAAAGGAAGGGAATGTTGAAACCTGTTATGATCTATGGTATAGCGAAAGAGGATATTTAAAGGTAATTATATATGACTTCTTTCATTCATCTACGAGAACCTTTATTAGACTTAACTACAATACACATCAGATAAAGTGTAGAAACTCTCCTTTTGATATCACAGGAAATATCATTACTTTAAAGTAATATAACAATACCTTATCTTTTGCATTGATATCACTACCAGACTTTAGGAGAGACTTTGCAAGTCTGATAAAATTTCGCTCCGACGCGATTCAGAAAAAGACGTTTCTTCTGCCTAAAAATAATTTCAAAGAAAGACAGAAAGAAAGAAAGAAAGGATGCTATTAAAGGTACTAGCATATTTGATATGGTACAGCGCATACATTAGATTTACAAGTATCATTTGGTGCATTATATCATCAGTCTCAACGAATCACATAAAATAACCGAACTTGTGTACTACGTAATACTTCGATTCTTTGGACATAATATTTTTGTAGTCAAACATGAAAAACCAGACAAACTTTTCTGATTTCGGAGGTGACGGTCAATATGGCATCCGCGGCTCCCCTTAAAAGAAAAATACTCACCCTGGCCGAAATTGACCCATTAAGCACGAGAAGAGAGAGGAGAGGGTTATAAGGGCTTTGATGCTACAATTACCCTGATGAAAACACCAGGTGGCTAAGTCGCCAACATCGTACATGTCAAAACTGTCGAATATTATTGATATGACGTCTTGGAACACTTACACAGAGTATCCATGCTGTATGCGACGGAAACTTTCTAGACATACCTTGACAAAATGTGTTTCCTCAGACTCAGACTCAGATTCTGTTAATAGCCGCAGTGTCTCAAAACCTTGATTTGCCAGTGCAATGGAAAGAGGAGTGTGCCCAGACTGTTAGAAAAATGAGTAAGAAATTGTACACAATTAGCAAATATATGAACAAAGTTGGTTAGTTGTAAAATTAATACTAAGATATACATTATATTTTCTAAACCATTGATAGTTGGTAAAAAGGCTTATCGAGGAAAAGTTCAGATTACATAACATAATCGAGATTAATTCTAACTTTTTGTACATCTTTTGTTTCCATCAATTATCTTGTTTGAAATCCTTGTATACATTAGAACATATTACAGACACTCTGAGATTCAGAGTCATTGCTGCATTAGAACGTCGGAGAACGATCTTTCTATATGCTACATGTAGTGTATGAATATTTGTTGATAAACATGTATTTAAAAACTTAGTAAGCCAAACAGCTCGAGTACATATTTTTTTTTCAATTTCATAGCATTTTTATGTGATAATTCACGTCTTGGAGAATACAAAACCGTCATTTCAGCATAATATTTTATTAGCATTTTGTATAATTACACCTTCAAGGAAACTACAGTTTCATTTAATTTTTATTTCTAGGACAATATGTGTGTGTATTATTTGACAAAATGGTCACTTGGAGAAACGATAGATGTCAACCTTTACCTTTCCAATACTCTCACCTTATCTTTGATAGTCAGATCGGCACCAGCTTCAACCAGGAGTCGAGCAATATGAACATTGTCTTTTGCCGCTGCTATGTGTAGAGGAGTTTGATTGGACTACGGTATAAACAATATAGACGAAATAGTGTTAACCTTGCCAGACCGGTCGAGAGCCATTTTTTGTATAATAACATTTGCAGAAGATGGTAAATCAAAAGTTACGCGGCTAGAGTCCCGGAAATATTGTTTGGCTTTATTGGTTTATACTTGCGGGCCTCTCGGTGCTGAGTCTATCTAGATGAACCTATCAATCATAGTGCGTCTGTTGCAGGTAGATTTTCGTATAACGCTGTAGAGTTTTAAGCAGTACACCTCATTATTCCTATGAAGCGCGAGGTTTGAACAGGACCTTTAATGGTAGTTTACAAGATTTGAGAGGCGACCATTTGCTAACGACAACAGCCAAATTGCTAAGATGGAAATGGGGTCACCTCTACAATTTACTTTCATCAGATCCCTCGCAGAGAGGCATGCTATTATTTCATGAGTTAATCATGCGTTCAAAATAACGTACGTCAGAGATAGCGACATGTACCCATATACTGGGGCAATCATGTCATTCTTGCAGATTCAGATCATTTATGGAAACGATCTGCATAGTACTGAAAAAGAAGAGGGAAGCAACTATACACAACGTAGCTGTGTACACTTGCTGTCCTTTCGGACGTCAATCAACCGTGAACAACAGTAGAACTCAAGCAATAACAACAGGGACCTAGCCAGTGTGGGCTAAGGCGCCTAATAATAAAAACAGAACGATTACAAGAGGGTTTCGGACCCATGGTCTCGAAACCCGAAATATATGAAATCTAATTTCCAACTGTGTGATCGCGATAAACAGCGCGAGATGGCTCACATTGTGCAATTGCTCATTGTTAAGGGTAGTTTGATATATTCTGTCACTGTGTTTTTGTACCTTGTCGTGCAAGCACAACGATCTCTTTCGGCGTTTACTTCCAATCAAATTATAAAAACTCTGGCGCGCAATGGTTCTTATGTTCGGTTACTCAAAACAGCAGTCCTCCTTTCCTCGTTCTGGCCCGAATTCTTGTTGACACGCACTTTTAAGATGATGATAGTCCTTTGTTCTCAAATGTAAAAGTAGTAAAGCGATTCTGTTCATACATATAGCTGATAAACAACTCGTCCCTACACTTAAACTATGCACAAACTGTCAAAGCGAAAGTTGCCGTCAAGGTAACTATACACTGGAGCCATGCTTACCTTGGACCTAATTTAGCAACTAAAAGAAAACATTTCCATGTATCGCACATTGGTTTTACTCATGGTTGTCATTCACCTTACTTGATAGCTTACAATCGGGTTCTACTCTTCCTCCTGTTGGTGGTAACAAATATGGCTGACAGAGTGCTCGTAACAAAGTTTGTGACGTTTCAACTGTGCGGTGAGAACAGCAATGTCACAATAGTTGTAACATTAGTCACATCGAAAGAAACATCTGTCAACAGGCTTAGAAGGGATAAACTGTCGTAATTATTTTGTGTGCAAGACAAGTATTTTTTTTAAAATTAATAAAACGATGCGGCTTGACAAATACGTGGTATACCATTTAATTTGAAATATTGGAGTAGACGAGGTATTATATGGGAGCAGGGCGGTCGGTGGATGTCAATAAACAATATACTTTCTGTGTTAGCCACTGATGCTTAATTCTAACATATTTTGCAAGGTTGAGTTTACAGGAAATTAGTGTTGTGTGCCTTACGGGTGTTCATTTCTAATGCTGAAAATTCCAGAAAATTCTTCACCATCACTTAGTCAGGTAACTGTTTCAAAACTGTTACACCCATGGCCACTTTACTGTTGATTGAGCCTACTTGATACAGTCAGAAATTCTGCTTGTATAAATACAAAACAGACCCTGCCAAGGGTTGTAAATGAGAGCTAATGATTAGCACGCTGTGTTAATGAGACACTGGATATTAGTTCCATTCAGTAAAGCCTCTACCTGATAATTATTTATTGAGGCAACGCACTTTTATGAGATCACTGCAGCTATAGAATCACGCAAACGTGTGTCCAATGTAGACACCGTGTCTCAACTGCATTGATTTGCATAAAACTTAAACAAGACACTTTCATCGGTCAGGTACAAATATACAAGGGAATTCATATTTGGTCTATAAACGATCGTCTTTAATTTACAATAACACCGAATTTTTTCCTTTGATCATGGTATAGATAGGACAAATAAGTTGTCTGAACAAGACTTGTACATGGACCAGTGCATGGTAATGTTACATTGTTTCTCAATCTTGAACACAGGGTGCCAATCGTAAACCCCCATTTACAACCCCAGATATAGCTGATTTGCCTTTGTACAAACAGAAATTCTGACTGCATCAAGTGGGCTTAATCAACAGTAAAGTTGCCACTGGTGTAAGTCAATCTATCAGTGCAGAGTCATGACCTAATTAATGTATAATTTTTTTCAGTAGTCTTTCCACTAAACTAATAATGTACAAGATACCTATATTTGTGTTGGATTTTTTTTATTCAGAGCTTGTGAAATGTTATCAAATTTTTTCAGATTTTTAGTAACTATTGAAATGACAACAATTACGACACACAGCTGAGATGCAATAAAGATATGAAAACTAGTTTCAAGCTTCTTCTCTCCGAGAAACAAAATTAATAGACAAACTGAAAGTGTGTCTGCATAAATAAGGACAGCAACTTTTTCGTTTTTATGCAAAGTCTTGAAATATTTACTGCACAGTAGGACGGTTATCCCATGATGCAGTACGATATGTATGCTCGGAGATCGACATCGATGATGCTAGAGGGCGCTCTGAGAATGACGCCTTCACCTCAAAAAAAGCGTAACCCTTAACCTTTTACAATATTTCATGTGCGTTAGTACACAT
>LD533297.1:11817-27842 GCA_001465055.1 Ptychodera flava | reverse complement strand
TCTATCATAAGGACCATTTTGCAAGTTACCATGACATAAATATCTTACAGTCTACGGTATCTTTAGGGAATGTATGTTGCTTTCTTCATTGTTCAAATCACAGCATTTAAGTCTTTAGCCTAGACACAAGTGTGCTACATAGGAACACTGATTAGTTTTTACATGGATCAGTGATCTTTTTCCCCTAAATCAGTGGTACTTCTTCATTGCAAATTAATAAATAGTAAACAATCAACTTGATGCAATACAGTGTTGTTATTGAAAAGGCAATAGTTGAGCCAGAATAGCTTTCAGCTATTCAAGTCTTGCTCAATGTTCAATATCACACTTCCCAATTCAATATGAAGGGCTTATTTCCTATAATGGGCATTTTTCTGTGAAAATTGCCTCAGATCATTTTGATCATTTGGTCTTTCCAATTCTGACCTGTGGATGTGAAATATAGGGGAATAAAATTAATGATAAAGGTAATTTTTTATTTATGTTATATAGCCTTTCCTTTTATAAATATCTGCTTGGAGTTTTGAAACATGCTCCTCAAGCAGGCATTGTTGGTGAACTTGGTAAATATCTAATCAAAAACTTTGTATTCGTAAGTCACATGTTAAGATATTAGCATAGTTTAGTGATGACCGATAACATTCTGTTACGGTCAGCATTTGCAAGATGTCATTCAAAGTGGTTTGAATTCATTCAAATACATACTAGATACTTAAGGTGAAAGAAATATAAATTTTAGTCATCTGTCTGTAAGCATTAATCTCACCATTAAAACAGTCCAGAATAACTTTTCAAAGCGTTTATGATTATCACGTTTCTTGGTACAGAGACTTACACAATGATAATAAGTCTGATGGTAAGGGAATGAATGAGCTAAAAACTTATCAGTAAAATAACAGTGTTTATATTGTCATGTGATTGAAGGGCAAAGAATGGACCATAGTGTAATGTAACCACTGTGTTGACACATTATCCAATGTTGTTCTCATCTTGCAGTGGGACCTGGTTTGCAGTGAGAGTTACAAAATTGGACTGGCACAGTCTATATACATGTCAGGTGTACTGGTCGGCAGCTATATCTTCAGCAGTTTGTCAGACAGCTATGGACGTAGAATTTCCTTCTTTTTATCAGTAGGACTGCTGACAGTGTTTTCATTGGGGAGTGCTGCAGCAACTTCATATAACATGTTTTGTATCCTCAGGTGAGTTTCTGTAGAAGTATTAATTACTAACCAGGATTTAATTTCAATATTTTTCACTAGTAATATATGAAATCTGCCGTATTAAATCCCAGTGAAATATTCGATAGCAAAACCAGTGAATTAAAATCACTTTGAAAATAATCAATAACACAATATTCCATTGTCCATATTAGAGCAACTCATCGTCGTTCTTTGGTGACCATATATTATAAATGGCAAAGTTTAACCTCGGCAATCCGTCAAATATTTCTCTGTTCATTCCTTTTTCACCAGGTTTTTAACAGCCATGTGTAATGGTGGTGCTGGTTTGACCGGTTTTATCTTAGCCACAGAAACTGTTGGTCCATCATACCGAGCCTTGGCTGGTACCCTAGTCCAAGCATATTTTGCAATTGGCATTGTGGTAAGATTTTACTTTTCTAAACATCACAATAGGGATGCTCTCCTGAAGTGTTGGTACAGGGTTTTCAAATTTCAAATTGCGCATTTCGAGCCATTGCCTGACCTGTAAAACTCACTGACGGCACAAAAATCCTGCATGAAACACTTAAAGCAAAATGATGACGACCCAAGTGGGCTGTTATTAAAGATTTTGTAATTCGCATTCTGTGGCAAATAAACATGCTTTTTAAAGTGTTTGATAATCTTTATGTCATTGTGCCAATTTCATGGATAGCAAATTACAATCAAGCAAATACAATAAAGAAAATGTTATACTGTGCATATGATGGGCACAAAGCATTCATGGTATAGCAAAGTTATGCAAAGCATTATAGAAATATGGCAGAGACTTTGTATGTCACAGAGAAAAATCTGTATAGGCTTTATGCATGCACACTAGAATAGCTGCATATCTGCTTGGTCAAGCTGTCAATGGTGGTTGGGGGGGGGGCTGTGCTATAGCTACTGTAGAGCTATGTACAGTGTGCAAGGGATATTGCAATCTGTCTGCTTGGTCTGTTACCTTCAGAGAGGGGCGTAGTTACAGCTGTTGCATAGCTGTTTATCTGCTGCCAGGGCTAGCAGTCTATAGAGAGGGGCTTATAGGTACGGCTATTGTTGGTCAAGTTGTCTGATTGACAAATAGTTCACTCCAGTCAGTGAATTTTCCATTTCACTAGCTGAAAAAAACAGCGAATGGTGAATGGTGTGGTGAAGACTTAAACTTTTGCTCCAACTTTCCTCAATGGAATTCTCAACCATTCCCTTAACAAATCAAGAATTAAAACCGGGCATTTTGTACTAGAGTAGCAAATCAGCTAACACATACCGATATTTGAAATTCAAAATGGTCGCCACTCCTTAGTTAACTCTATGGGGAAAAAATAAAATTTTTGATTTTCGAAAAACTAAGATGATGAAAATTTCTTTCTTCAAGAGCTTTAAAATGAGCCCCAACAAGTGGTAGATCAGAAAACAATGGTAAAAATTTGAGAGCCCAAATAGCTGTCCCCGAGAAGCGTTCTGCCTTGGTGTACTTGTATGATACATGTAAATAATGTATGCAGGGCCAAGAGGACTACAGGACTTAACCCTTTCACCACCATGGTTTGTCCCAAATCCATTGTTTTCTATGGTAAAGTTGGACCTTTATACAGGGAACTGGGGGTGAAAGGGTTGAGCTATCACCTAATGAGGTATGTAGTGTAAGAATAACCAAATCCAGAAAGTCATTCTTGATGACATTGTATTTCCTTTGTATTTCAGATATATGGTGGTATTGCATACCTTATACGGGATTGGAGGTACCTCATTGCTGTCACATCAATGCCGGGGATATTATTTACAATGGCCTATTGGTGAGTCAAATGCTTTAATAAAGGCCCAGTACCCTGTAACTTTAGACAAATTTCTTTGGTTTGTGTTGCATGTTTTAGCTACAGTGTCTTGATAAAATACCCAGCACCAACGGAGCTCTTGAAACCGTTCAGCAGTGAACGTGCAGACGCAGCTGCAGAATGCGCTGCGTAAAGGGTCAGGTGAGGACGCCTGGAAACGGTATATGTTATTGAACGGGCACTCTGTACAGCTGTTCCAACGCATGGAAAATTTTACTTTTCTCAATAGTAGATGAATGATAGTGTTGAAATATATTGATTTTGTGATAATAATTATTGTGGCTGTAACATGTCTTTGCTGGCATATAGAGAATTTACAAATGTTGGGCTTAACTACTCATTGACCTTTAACCCTCGACCCTTCAACCCTAGGATAATCCCAGAATCCCCTAGGTGGTTGATAACCCGTGGCAGAGTTCATGAAGCTGAGGATATCCTTCACTATATTGCAAATAAAAATGGAATGAGAGTCACAAAAGACATGCTGCAGTTAGAGTCTTCTGACAAGTCTTCAAATTCTTCAAAATCTTCTCCCATGGCTGGAAAAACATATGGCTTCCTGGACCTATTCCGGCATTGGGAATTACGGAAGAGAATGTTGATCTTAACTTATACATGGTATGTATGTTGGATTTTATTGTACACCTACATCTACAACTAATGTATGGAATTTTGTTGTCGGTAACTTTCTGTATATGTGGATATTTGTCTTCTGAGATGGAAAACTAAATATGTATCAATGCAGCCATATAGCCAGATATACTATTCAAGTCACATTCAAACAGCTGTGTTTGTATATTTTGATAGGTTTACATGTAGTATGGTGTACTATGGATTAACTATGAATGCCAGTAGTCTTGGAGGAGATAGATATCTGAATTTTATACTCTCTGGTATTGTGGAATTACCTGCATATCTTGTATGCATGATGTTTATTAACAGGTAAGTAGCAATCATTTTCCTTTCAAATACATAATCCTTATATGCTTTCAGCAAGACTTCTTTATTTGCCAAACCTGAAATCAATGTAGGTTGGGGAACTTCCATCCAGGAAACACATCAAATCCAAATGTATGTCCTTAAATGCTTTCAGCAAGAGTTCTTTATTGGGTTGGCCAACCTGAAATCATAAAAATAACATTGGGGTCTTCCATTGAAGAAACACCTCAAACTTTGAAGGGGTTTAGAATTAGAGTTAGTTGTAAGGCTGGTGTTAAGGTAGTGTGGCAACTTGAAAATGAAAGACTTAAACTTTTGCTTAAACTTTCCTCAAGGAATATTTTAACCATCAACTTACCAAAGCAACAATAAAATTCGGGGGTCACCGGGCAAATTTTGGAACTTGCGAAACAAATCGCCAAACATTTTGCGATTTTTGAAATTCAAAATAGCCACCATTCCTGTGTTAACTCTATGGGGGAAAAATTAAATTTTGGATTTTCGATAAACTAAGACAGTGAAAGGTTTTCTTTCTCTGAGAGCTTTAAAATGAGCCGCCACAAGTGGTAGATCAGAAAGAATTGTGGGAATTTGAGAGTCCAGCTAGCTTACCCGAGGTGCGTTCTAGCTTAATCAAATGCCCATATGTAGTTTATTTTAGTTAAACAAGGAGGGGGAAGTGGTCTCTATATGAAGTCTTTGCATGATTTCCTCCTAATATGATGAATGTTATATTTGTCAATTTTCGCACATGATGACAGTGACTCTGTTTATTGTCCTTCAGATCTGGAAGACAGAAAACTTTATTTTGGTCCATGATGGTGGGAGGCATTGCATGTCTGTCATTAATCATTATTCCATCAAACACAAGTACGTATTTCTATTTTACATCAGTTTTGGAGGCCCTGATTAGAATTAGATGAGGTTTTAAATGATGTAGTCATAAAATTGTTATGAGATTTTTAGTGAACAATAATGAGTAAATACAGTGTTACATGTAAAAAAGACATGATTCAAACACATGTCTTTTATAGCAATATGCATACATTATGTGAAAAGTGACTAATAATATGTTACATGTAGCTATTTCTGGGCACTCAAAATATTCTGTTTGTAGACGTTATTGATAACATTTTATTGGAAACAATAACTTTTATGCTTGCCATCTCACAATTGTTACCCACCTAGTTGTTGACATTTAATGTTCTCATTCACAGGTCACATTGATTCCATTAAAACTTCCTTGGCATTGCTTGGTAAGATGGGCATTGCAGCGGCTTTTAACATCATTTACATTTACACTGCAGAACTCTTGCCAACTGTACTGAGGTAAGACATCTACCGTAGTTTTTCAGCAAGAATACTAGTATGTTCTAATTGTTGCTGTATAAAATTTTCAGTTTGTCTGTGCTATCCCTGTACAATTTTGTTTGTAGAAAGAATAATTTTGAATATTGTTGCATTCAGGAACACTGGTATTGGAGTCTGTGCCATGGCAGCTCGTATTGGTGGAATACTTGCACCAGCAGTTGTACCATTGGTAAGTACATGTACAACCAAACCATTTAACTACAGTCAAACCTGTCTTAGTTGTCACCTATTTATAATGGTCACCTTGCTGCGGTCCTGTGGCATTTTACATGTTAAAGGCCTTCTACAGAACAGACACCTCTCTTAGGCTGCAATCACAAATACCTCTGGAGTGGGTAGGGGAGAGTTCTGGGGGAGGGGAGCTTGAAAAAATTTGCAACATGCCAGGGGGGTATTTAAAAAAATTGACGTTGCATAGTGGGGACATGAAAACTTATTGCATATAAAATTTTCTCCATATACCTTCTGGCACTTTCATTTCCTGCCATTTCAGTTTTTTGGGGGCAAGTTTTAGGGTATTATTTATTGATGATCCGAGCAGCCAACTTTCGGTAAAAGATTTAGGTTGTCATGATTTTTACTTACCCAACTTCTCTGTTTTTCACTGTTATTGTTCAAAACTGTTCTCTATAATGACTAAAAGTTTCAACTTAACCTTTCTTTGATAACATATTCCCATTGACAATACATTGGGTCTAGGTCATTGTTCCACGTTCACGTCACCGTATGTAAATTTTTAATTTTTGCGGATATTGACAGAATACAAACAATTTAGAATAGCGCGTAGTGTCACCAATAACAACTTGAAGCTTCAGGTCAAACAACTTTTAAATAACAGTTTGGGAGGATAATCTATGTGTCCAGATCCTTGTGAAATTGACTCCAGCTGGAAAAATGTATGACCACCGTCCTTCAATACAGAACCTTGACCCTTCAAAAGTGTTCGAAACAGTGACTCTCCCTTAGTGTCATAGTCAGTATCAGGAATATCTTAACTGACATATAATTTCTCAATTGACCTTTGAACTTTCATGGAATACTTTTTAACCTCTACAAATAGTCACTTTGGTGAAATTCCAACATCATATTTGTTATTCACATCTGCTCTTTCAAACACCCTATTTTCATCAAGTACATTTATATCAATAATCAAACATCAATAAATATAAAGATTTTGATGTTTTGTTATCTAAAAAAATTATTCATAAATTTCTGCATAGACTGCAATGTATAGTCAATCAATATTTCAGTGAAATTTCAAAATCAAATTTCTTGCACACACATGCACTTGTAACAACCTTAGTCTAACACATACATTAATATCAATTATCAAACGTCTATATGTACACAGATTTATTTATCTTTTTTTTTGTAAAAAAAATTATTCATAGTTTCCTGATAGGCTACAAGGTATAGTGAATCAACATTTTCGGTGAAATTCCAAAATCAAATTTCTAGAACACATATGCTCTTGAAACCACCCTTCTTCTAATCAACTACAATTATGTCAATTATTCAGGGTCCATATATGCACAAATATTGCAAGTTTTATATGGGGAAATAATGATTCACATTTTCGTCATAGACTCCCATGTAGAGTGGATCAACATTTTGGTAAAATTCCAAAATCAAAGCTATTTCCTTTACTACAGACATTCTTGTAGTTGTTACCAAATTGCCAGAAGAATGCATGCATTCAAAGGTCATCATGTTAGATGCAGTCAAGCTCACTTGATATCCCCAATACAGTGTGTGGTATACATTTGTGTGCTCATTTAACCATAGATGTGTGTATCTAGACATCTATGAATTTAGTAAAGTCAGCAGTTTTTCACCGCTTGTATTCCTGTGGGTACATGGGATTCATGAAATTAAGCACAGAAGTAAGTATATTGACAGGGTATTTTATGAGCGTCTTTGACCTAGCAAAGCAGCAATTATGCACGAAAGACAAATTTTACGCCCTCATAGTTCATGCACATGTTTAACATTGTGCATTATGTGTGATAGATTTCAAGGACAGGTTTTTCAAGTATCTTCGACCGGGCAAATCCACAATGAAACGTGGGTTTGTTGCAATGGTCCATGCAATTCCATGCTAAAAAACAAATTTTTACATCTTTATATTTCATATACATCTTTAACATTGTACATTTTATATCTTATGACTCAAGGGTGAGAGTTTAGCTTTCTTCATATTTGGTGGCACTGGATTCACAGCCGGAATGTTTGACTACCTTCTACCGGAAAGCCTTAACAAACCCTTGCCAGAGAGCATCGCTGATCTGTCGCAGACAAGTTCAAAGGTCACCAACAAGGAAGCCATGGTGATGGACGAGCAGCGAGTCCAGGATGTTGAGAGGAAAATAGACAAACTGAGTAACCATGACGACACAGCATTTTCAGAAAACGATGATTAGGAAGGTTATCTGAAAAGAAGTGAATGAAATGTCAAAATATTCTTGTTAATATCTGAAAGACAGGGTATAGAAAATTGATGTAATGGAATAAGTTTTTAATAAGGTGAATGATATGATTGCATACAAGAGAAAAAACCAGACACCAACTTAATCTTTTTCAATAATTAAACCTTTGCGACTTCTATGACAAGGTATTTCTATTGGTGTCTTGTTCTTATTTTTAATTGTTTGTTTTCTGGTTTGTCTTTTTTGTTGTTAAAAGAAATGTAAATGTTTATAAGCTGTAGTGTACAACATGAACAGAGTTCAGCTTGGATAAACAGAGGAGCGGCTACTTTACATAACAATGCATAATTTGAATATTCTTTTCTTGTGAAAATGTATCAATTTGTATGGTTTTTAACATATGAATAGACTGCTGGCAAAACTGGAAGTGGTCCACCCTTTGAAGGCATGGTTCAGGCGTCAGATTGCCTTGCCAGGAAATTTACTTACTGGATTACAATGTCCATGGAAAACAAAACGCTATGACACCTTTATAATCTTCTCACAGACTAGAACAAACTCGATCCATGGGATTGAGTCCCCTACCTTTAAAATTTCCTTGTGGAGAACTCTGGAGGTGAGTATTAAAGTGTACACATTTTTTGTACGTACAGTATTTCATAAACATGACAGGTAATATATGATGTTTTCCCCAACTTTATCAGTACAACTAATACTACTGGCATCTTTTTTATTGTCATAAACTGTTGAAAGCAAATTACACCATATTGCCACGCTGACTTGCCAAAGGCGTCGATTTGACTTCCAATGAAACAGATATGAAAAGACTGCCCTGTATTCAGAGATGAATTCATTTGGATTACAATGGAACACAAAACACACCTACCTCTGGCATCCAGGAAACAAGCCTTTTATTCAAATATTGTATTTTCAGCAATTTGATTCATAAAAATGCACCTACTTTCAAACTAATCTCAGGGTCTGCATTATCGCGCGCCAAAGATGAGTCCCTGTAACGAGGAATGTACGTTAGGAATGACAATCTATTGTATGTTCTTAAGTGTTGGGAAAATGTAACCTTGAAAATCATTCTTTTCCCCAAAAATACAGGGTCTTAAAAGCAAAATATGAAGTTCTGAGACCATGCGCCTATAAATGTGTAATTTGCAAAATGTATGAACTAAGAAATGGCAAAATTCCTACAAAATATCATTTGTTTGTGATTCAAGTTAATGTGAGCTTTATATCTTTTTAATCGTTTTCCTGCCAGACAGTCTGCAGTATTACTACCCAATTTGCCAAGTCAGTAAATCAGTAAGTCAGTATTGAGCCAAACCATACGTAGTTTTGACCTCCTGGCTTGGTATGTCATGGAACCTTTGGTCCATAAAAATTGTGTTGACAGTATTTCTGTTTTAAGGGGCCCTCACATCTTTAATTTTATTTTTTATCAGTGTTCACCAAAAATTCATCTTAGTAGTGACATTTGGAATTTTCTGTTATATAACTTTTCCTCATGCCTGACTTTCTGCTTTCCAAAAAACTCATTCTTTTCTGTAAAGTATTTTTCATAAAATATCATTAATATTTTCACAAAATGTGAATGAAAGACATAAATGAACTAAAGACTATGATTTCATGTCTAGATACTTTCTGTAACTTGCGTTCCTTTAATAATAAAATCTGCCAGATGTTTCAACTCTGTTTTGTAAAGGAATTTTTGTTGTTTCTTGTAAATATACTTTACAATTAATTCATAAATATTCTTAGGCTCTGAAAGGATTTATAATCTATTCTTGCAAGACGATACACAAGGTTATTTCATTCCTCAAGAAACGCTGTCTTAATCTGTATAGCCTGCTTGTATTACTCTCTCACCGCCTGAAAACGACACCCTAATGATTTGTATTTCCTGACAATTAAAACATTTTCTCTGCTATTGTATTGTTAGTCTCTGCTGACGTTTTATGCACCTTGTTATTCGAAGAGTGTCCTTTTAAAAGATACCAGAATGACTAAGTAGTGTGACTGTAGTTCGATGTTTGCGTGCAGCGCAGAGGGGCAGGAGATTTAGGTCACATGTGGACGTTGGGGGCGCCGTATCTCCGATATTATGACATGACCCGATCCTAGAAACGACGTAATATATAAAACCTTATATTACCGGCATACCGGGGCTGATTAAACCCCAAGCAAACTATTTTTTTATTATTCGATGATGTGAAAAAATGTTGGCAATCTCACGCGAAGCTTCTTATGGCCACTCCCTGAAGACTGCTCGCCCAGCCGGTGGGGTACTAAAGTATTAAAGGTGTACCCCTGTGAACGTCTGGATAATATAATTTAGGAGAGTTAGCTAATGTGACTACATATTGTCCTGCTTCATTTCGGACAGTTTTTTTCATGGCAAGTTGTGACATCACTAATGATGAAAGACGATAAAAGACATTTTAGTATTGTGATTTGTCCGAAACGTACCTGGCAATATTTTACGTACCACCTGCTTTTTTTCCAGGCCTGTAAATTGAACAAATCTACCTACTATTCCGAAGGTTTTGGTTTGAATCTCAAGTCGTAAGGAATATTATTATATCATTACTTTATTTCTGATTTTATATCTGCGCATGTACATACAGAATAGAAAAAGTCACAGTGGGAGAAACATTTCTCTTTCATTACCTTTTGTTACGACTCGCGCTTATGTGAAAAGTAGTTCGACGCAGAAAAATTATCCACAAACTTGTAATCAACGGCGAGAATAAAGTTTATTGAGAGAAACAAAAAACATGCGAATTCCCTGAGTTAGGCAGTAGTTTTATTTATTTCAACATACAAAAAAACCCAGTAAGTATATTTGTTGGGTTTACAGTAAAAATATTAACGAAGAAACTTCACAATTTGTACCTGATAACATTAACACTGTTAGATTTCTTCCACTATGCATTTGAAATGTTTCCGCAATGTTTATCCACTCTTTCAAAACATGTTGGAAAACGATAATTACACTCTTGTGGTGCAAATTTTATACATACTTTATTCGCTACTATTTAATTGCGTCTGCCCAGTGCTCGGGTTCACGCTACACAGAAACAGATTTATTTGTATGTACATATAGGGCCTCAGGGCCTCTATTACTTGTCCGTAAAACGGGATTGGTTCTTGATGATAATTACTGCAGAAACTTAAGCTTTCCAAATTTTAAGTATTTACAATAATACAAAGAAAAAATATCAATAAAACAACAATGTAACATCATTAAAATCGACTGGCAAAAGTGCCCTTTCGGACTTCAAGATCTGGCCCGGCCCTGCAGCAGCTGCCAAAATATACTCTCTGATAGCGATATTGTTCATACCGCCCTCTTGCGACAAGACATCTCGCTTACATTCGGTTGATGTGGTCATTCAGTTGAAGCATGGCGACCTATCAACAAGGTCGCCGCCCGCGATCGCTATGAAAATTCCTTAAAGTGCGGAAACTATACCTATACTAGAGCAATCAAGACACCTGTAAATACAAAACGGTCATCGGAATGTTCAGGTATGTTTTCGCACGCACATTTCAGTGAAAATCGTCGAGTTTTTCGGGAAGGTTTTACCAGCACGGATGCAACTATCAAACGACGTGAAATCTGCTGCTGTATAATTTTCTAAAACATGAAAAAAGTACAACTGTGAATAATTTTCTCATTAATACCCAATATTTTGTTCATGTTAGGGGAAAAGCATAGTGTCTAATCCAAAATTGACCAAAAATACCCAAATATTTACAATTTACAGCTAAAATTCAACGTTTGTAGCCTGTCGTTTGCATCGTGTTGGAAAACCTAGTCTAAAAAGTTGTGGATTTTCACCAGAAATATACCTGCAGACTTGACATGTTATATTGTCATGTCTGCTTCTGTGGATGTTTCTGTACACTCATGCACACATCTGTGAAAGTCAAAAAATTATTCTGACAAATATTTCACAAAATATTGCACCAGGCTGCTGTCAGAAAGTGTACAAAAATCATAAATAATAATTATAATAACTTTATTGACGTTATTCCTCCAGGTGAACGTAGTGCATTTTACCAAACAATTTGATAAAACAGTAGATAATTTGGATGAAACATGAAGTTTTCATTTTGACGGATGTCAAAATGAAAACTTCATGTTTCATCCAAATTATCAGTAAAATATGAAAAATCATATTAATGACAGCAAAGATTACAGCCTTCCGGATGCAATGAGTTGTGTAAAATGTGTCAGAAAATTTGTAGATTTTCACTAGAGATATCCCTGCAGAGTTGACATGATGTGGTGTCATGTCTGCTTATATGTACAGTAGTTTAACACAGTATTGCTGTGTTACAACTAATCTGTATGGATTATCCTTACACAGTGCAATGTAAAGGGGATCCTCTAACTGACCTTGACCTTTATAGCTGAGAAATTCACCATCACAATTGAAGTGAACCACTCTATGCCCATTGAAATCACAAACATATATGCCATCTTGTTGGTGATCAAAACACAAACCCTCTGGCCACTTGAAGTGTCCCTTGCCAATGTCTCTTATACTTTGCATCTGGTGATTCAAAACATGAACACATTTCCTGCGATAATCTGATACAAAAATACATTTCTTATTCACAATCAGATCCCAGGGTTTAATGACTTGTCCTTCTTCAGTTCTTGCAATGTGTTCACCAGATTTATTATATTTTCTCACATATCCTTTCCAGTCACCAATGAATATAAAACCATCAGGACTCAAGCAGATACCGTATGGATCAATTCCTTCTTTGTGTCCAAAACAGTTTAAAATCTTGCTTTGTCCAGAACTCACCACAACTTGACCATTCCCTCGGTCACTCATAAAGTATTGGTCATTGTCTTCATCCACTGTGACATTCCATGGATAAAATGACTTTGGGAATGCATGGAATTGTAAGATGAGATCACAGCAGAGTTGGATTGGATCAATAACCTGAACTCTATGATTCCAATAATCACATATAACCCATTGACCGTTCTTCTTGATGTATATTCCTCTGGCCTGATTAAATTGTCCTGGCATTGATCCAAACCCAAACACTTCAAGGACACTCCCCTTGACCGGATGGCCTAGGGAAAACAAAAACATAAATAAAGGTCAAAGGTCAAAATGCAAACTACAATTTCTATGAAGTCAAATATTTTCAGATCTCACAAATTTTGACTGAATGCAAACTTTCTTTGTTTACACAAACACATGGAACATTTAAAGGAACAACTTCCTTACATGTTAATGTAACTCGCACGTTTCCATGGCAACATATTTGCATTTTATCGATGGAAATGTGATTTTCAGTCCATAAGGTAAGTCATTGCATTGCTGATCAGCTCTTTCTTTAGAGACGCCACGGTTGCCAGGTTGTAAATTGTTTTGATGTCAATCACATGTACATGTTGATGTAAGTCACACGTTTCCATGGTAACATATTTGTATTTTATTGATGGAAATGTGATTTTCAGTCCATAAAGTAAGTCTGCTCATTATATTGCAGTGATCAGTGCATGTTTTTAACTTTTACAGAGAGAGTTGCCAGGTTGTAAATTTTTTTGTTGTGTTTTGATGTCAATCGGAGATACATGTTAATGTAACTCACATGTTTCCATGGCAACATATTTGCATTCTATTGATGGAAATGTGATTTTCAGTCCAATAAGGTAATTCATTGTGTTGCTGATCAGCTTATGTTTTACAGAGAGAGTTGCCAGGTTGTAATTTTTGTTGTTGTATCTTTACCTTAATCACAGATACATGTGTATGTAACTCACATGTTTCCATGGCAACATATTTACATTTTATCAGTGGAAATGTGATTTTCAGTCCAAAGTTATGTCATTTTGTTGCTGATTAGCTCGTTTTACGGATAGAGTTGTCAGTTTGTAAATTTTTTTTGTTGTGTTTGATGTCTTTAATCAATCACAGATACATGCAGTGTCTTTGTTTATCTGTTTGTCTGTGTATTGCAACTACAGTATTAATCCGACAAAACTTGATTTTTACTTTTTTTTCAAACATTTTATTGCTAGTATTGTTTTTTGTTTGTTTTTTCACATTCAGCATTCCAAAACTCAGTCCTGCCAGTCCATCTCTAAGTACGTCTGTTAGTTTTGAAGTACATGCAGTTGATTTGTTTGTTTGTTTGTTTGTTGATGTTTGTTTGTTTTTTACATACCATAGTTTTATTTTTTTTTGTTCTTTTCATATTTTTGTTCAAAATATATCAAACTGTACAATATTTCCTGGTGTATGTTTATTGGTGTATTTTATTACACACTTAAACAAATGTTAATCAATTTCTTTTTCTTTGTCTGAATAATTTATCACATAGATTTGCAAACAATAACATAATCTATCTTTCAATATTTATTTGTTTGTTTTTTTTGTTGTATTGGCCATACTGGAATTTATTGTTGTTTTATAATTACTGTGTCTTCCAAAGTTGTTCACATTCACAAAACCTGTGTGGTATAATCATTGTCAATCATAATGTTTAGTGGTTTTATGCTACCATATCAGCTGTTCCTTGATTATTATGTTTATAATTTTCTCGATACTTTATGTGTTCTCATCATTTTTTTTGCTTCTAAGTTCTTTATATCATCTCTTTGCATGCAGGTGATAGTATACGATTGCTTTGTGAATCACTTTGTACAATTATGAGTTTGTTTTTTCCTGAATGTTTCAAAAAGTAAAGATAATTTCTTGTGCACTCTTTGTGTTTGTGATGTACTGTGTCCGTTATTAGCATTTCTACAGTCACTGGTTTTGAAGGCTTTACCAGAATGGTATTTATTTAATATTTTCAATTCTCCTTGTCTAAATAATTCCAAAATGAAACATCTTCAGTCATGTTTGTTTATGGTGTTGGACAAAGTCAGTTTTTAATTTGTTCAAAGTTAATAATTTGTATTTTCTGTGCATTTGCAAAATTTATCATGGGGTGGTTGCTGTCTAGAATGTGCTGAAAATATTATCAACCAAACTAAAAGGTTATTTGTGCCACATTTTTCTGTTTGTTTTTTTTTCAAATGTCATCATTATTCTATTCAGGCCAAGTAATTTTAAATGCTCACACTGATACGTTTCGTTATTAATCTGTGACTTTTTTATGATGGCCATGCTAAATTTTGTTTTTGTTAAACATTTTGTAATTGTTTGCTGAGGCAGACTCATCTATTCAAAACTCTGTGTTAAGTTTCACAGTGTTCATCTGTTTTGTGCGTAGCAGTCACAAAATATATAATCATGCTTGAATGTTTCATTGTCACATGGAAACTGAAAATGTTGAAATGATTTGTTAAAATATATAATCTATTTTTCTGACGCAAATATGTTTCGTCCATTCCTTTAATAATGTTGTACACTATCAATGGTCTTCTAAGCTTGCTATCAAAACCATTTTATACAGATGTATACTAAAAACCTAATCAAGAAATTTATTTGAATTTAATCAAAATGTATTCAAATTACTTCAACTTCTAAAGTCTCTTCGTTTTTTTATCCTTTGTTGTTCCACAAGTTCATGTTATCTTAAAAAAAACTGACTGTTGTCTGTTTTATATAAAAACATTGTTTTAACATTTTCCACATGAATTTAATGCCTCCTAACAGGGAATTCCTTTGTCCTTTGTTTTCCCTGATGAAGAAAATAATCAAACATATTCTATACTGCAGATTATATTATGTGCTGACCCAGTACATGTAATTTATGTGTCTACTAGCTAACCGTTACTGTCTTACTAAGGCTGTCTGTCTCTTCTATACACTGATACTTTTTCACAACCCAGTCTTTCTAGATCTGTCTCCTTCACACTCTCACATACCATACGAGACCAAGACAGAGAGATGTACAAATTACATTGTGTTCTGGAGTTTTATTATGTAGTATTTGCTATTTAGAACTGAACCAGTCATTAGATGGGTTGATAAATTGCTTTGTTAATATTCCCGACTGTAGTTGCGTCAATTTTAGATTTTTTTCAAATGATTCTCCAATTTCTTGTCGCTATCAATCACCTGTGCATTTTTTGCTCACGTGTTCACACACGTGAGCATATGGTTTAGCCATGTCTGTGTGTGTGTGTGTGTGTGTGTGTGTGTCTGTGTGTGTGTGTGTCTGTGTGTCCGTGTGTCTGTATCCCCATTATCTCAAAAACGGCTGAACGTATTTCAATCAAATTTGGTAGACATCTTCAGAATTCAAATGGCTAG
>LD533296.1:25905-45330 GCA_001465055.1 Ptychodera flava | reverse complement strand
ATGAAAAATATGATTTTGAGAAACTATTTTTTTTAATTTTTTGATATTGTTGAAAATTGGCAAATTAATGCCAAAAAAGGTGTTTTTGGTAAAAAATCTTCTTCTTCGTAACCGCTGATCAGACAGCTTTGTGGTTTGGTATACAGCTCCCTAGGGATAACCTAACTTAGATTTGTTCAAATTGTGATGAAATATGCAAATGTGTATTTTTCAGGAATTTTTTTGTCATTTCTGGTCAAAATTTGACTTGCATTGTATGTAATTCTTGTACTGTATAAACCCTATCAATTCACCCAGAAAAAAATAATTAATATGATTTTAAATAATTGAATTAATTAAGAAATCATCAAAGCCAAAATAATTTTAGTGTGGAATTATCAGAAATTTCAACTTTTTTTGACAGTTCATAGTGAAATGCTTACCATCGTGGAGGATTAAAACATGTAAAGGCAACTTTCCTGAATCCCAACTTTGATATATTCTGAACCACCATTTATGTTATCTAAAACAAATTGCTCATAATGGTTTGTCATGATAGGGTGGTCAAATAAATAGAGATAGAGAAAGTTCTAATTTCCATTTATGGTTGACTTGGCAAGGATAAAATAAGATTACTTTTTGAGGAAAAAAATAGAGTGGTCAGTTAAAAGAGTGGTCAAATTGATAGGGTTTTTATGGTAAAGCTTTGCTGTAAGATTCCTCATGTGCTATTTATAGCAATTATGCAATCTGTGTAAACAGTGCAATGAAAGTGTAACATGGATCCTTATAATTCTTTTGATGACCTTGAACTTCTTAAGTTTCAAACATTTGCCTCTCCAGTGTGCTTTCTCTGAGTGGGTACAGTCTCAACTTATTCAACAGAACTTACTTACAATGTTAATTTGGAAGTTAAAATGTGCTTGAATAATAGGATGAAAATACTGATATTGAAAGATAACCAGCTCAAGATTATTTATAACCTGACAGATATGCTGTTTTTTATGACATAAATCTTGATTTAAGCAAGTTATGTTCACTTTAATTAGAATGTAATTAACTCTCGTTTATTCGCTATTATAGACTAATATAGTCTGATGAAATATGCAAATCTGTATTTTTACGGAATTTTTCTCTATTTTTGGTCAGGCCATCCTGAAATGAGCTATCAAAGATATCCATCATCTTCATTAATACATGTGTCACAAAAGGTTATTCTCTACATAACACAGCAGAGCTCTGTCAACTGTTGAGTCACTTGTTTTTTCAAAACCGCTGGTCAGACAGCTTTAATGTTTGGTTTACATGTCCCTAGGATGACCTTAGTGGGATAATTTCATATAGTCAGGAAATACTTAATTTTGTATCCATGTCTATAGTAGCTTAAGGGACTTTGGCCCTATGTTTATTTGAATTTGACTCCAGTGGTCACCTTTCAACCAGGCTATATGACAAGAGAGATGATTTCAACTTTAGTATAATCAATTTTCCACACCCCATGGGTAATATTCCACTCTCACCAGCTTATGGGGTGTACAATTCCCAGCTTATTCGATATGCTAGAGCATGCTGTTCATATGGTGATTTTTTAGAGAGACATGGCAATCTCTCTTACAAACTGTTAAATCAAGGTTACACCAGGGCAAGACTTGTCTGTACATTCAAACGCTTTTTGGCAGGTATCGCAAGCTGGTAGATAAATACAATATCTCTTTTCGACAAATGATTGCTGATGGCATCGGTGACATTGGGCCTTAGTTAGTGACCACTACCTATCTGACTTACAGATTGATATATGGCGGGTGCCACATGTGGGGCAGGATGCGCTTACTATTTTCGAAACACCTGACATCACTTCTTTGTCTTCTGGCCAGAGGTCCATATATCTTTCTTTCATGAATATGACTTTGTTTGTGTACCGTCTATTTGTCTATTTATTGTCTGTTTTGTGCTGTTTTGTATCTATGTTTACAACTATTGTCTTACGAATTCTGACCTAATGTCTTTGGAGTATGGATTGGTATGATTGCGATTATTATACTTCGACGGAGTACAGTTGATGAAATATTTGTTCTTGCCTTTGGAAACATGTCAAACTATTTTAGGATCGGAATAGGTTTGAAACTAGAGTTTACTGAATCCAAGATGTGACGAGAATCATTAAAATCACAAAGACTGGCAGAAAAACAGCTTGCACAACAACAGAACAAAGCGCAAAATCTTCGTGAGGAACAAAATATAATATGATATCTAACAACCACCTGGCTTTTGAAGCAAATTATTGCCACGCCCTGGCTAGTCTTGGAAGAAAGCCATAGGTTACCAATCGTGAGAATGCTCAAATAACAATAGCACATGGTGTTTTCGAGAAAGGGTACTTTCCACACTAGAAAGAAGAGAGTTTTGTGATTCATCAGAGCTTTACTTAGTGCCATGTGACAGGTGTACAGTATGAAGGACTTGCAAGATCAATAAATAGTAGATATATTCTATGAAGATGAATTTAAAAGTTTAAAGACAGGACACGATACCTTTAACAGGGTTGAAAAAATAATAAAAAACTGAAAAGTATCTCTTCAGGACAAGTAACGGAGTGGAAAGACTATTGATCTACTTACTGCATCTGCGGACCACAGACATTTTAACGCATTTTTATCCGACAGAACTGAAACATATTTTTTTCCAGATCAGGTGTGTATCGTTTAGCCCGCAGACAAAAATGAAGAAGAGTTTTGTTTGTGTTTATTCCAGTTATAGAATCTGTCAACTTTTAACGTATACTACAACCAGAACTCTTGAATTGTCTCATTTAGGTACACTCGTAGATGTAGTGGGAGAAACCTGATTTTCCTTGCAGCGTATCAGAAGAAATTTCCAAGTTGTTATAATGACATTATGGAAGACTGTTATTGCGAATGCATCCATACAGAGTTTGGGAATATGAATACTGATGCTATTCATATCTTTGAAGAACTACCCCTAGTTATCTCAACTACAGTCTGAAAGGGCAGTAAGAGTAAGCCAATGTGCCACTACAGTCATTCAAGATAGGATTGTTACATTAGGGTACGTCTAAATCCACGTCAATCGCCATGGTAAACTATAAATTTTCATAGAAGTGGGGTTAATGTCGCTATTATTTTTGTGTTCCTCATACGTGTCTTCTGGATATCCAACAACGTAGGCTACTGAAAGATGTTGAAATCTCCGCGCCCACATTTATTGTAAGAAGACTAGGCCTCTCGTGGTAATGCTGCAGCAATATGTCGATGTCAATAGGAACTTTTTGTATTACTTATGTCTTTGAATTAGACATTGCTATGAGTGGTAGATGGAAAGGTCCTTTACGGAGGCACAAAGGAGTTTAACGTAGTGGTGGCTATGAATTCTTGAAACTGACGGAAAAAGTATACACTACTCATGATACTAACACTATTAAATCACAATAATTATCCTGTTAATGGTATCTTTCATAGTTTGGAAATGTCTCTGTAACAAATAAAATAGGTTTCATACAAAGTTTGTCTTTTTATAGAATTTATTGAAATTATATGCCAGTTTTGACGGTAATTTACGGCATAAAACTTTGGGGTACGGGGAAGGTTGGTCTTAATTCATGAAAACTATAGAACATATTGTATATTACAATTTGTCATTTTAAAGCAAAATACATTGTCTTTCCAATGCCGGCCCGTAAGCTAGGCTAAAGTAAGAAGTGAGCTCAGCAGAAGACTTACAAGACGACACATTTAACAAATCATATGCGAGTAGGTAATACTGTGACTTCACGGCACCCTTTAAAACATTCCAGTAACAGTCATTCAATCCCAATATTTTGTGAGTGTTTCAACATTCTTCTTGGGGTAGAATAATAAGTTGCGATTTATATACATAATAAAAATAATGAAAAAAATCATAAAAAGTTCGCATTACTGGTCCTTTAATAGTGTGAAGATAAACACATACAAGATTACACAGCACCGAATAACAGCTTGTTTGACTAGAGCCACTACTGACACTGAAATTTGAGATAGCGTTCCACAATTGCGCGATAAAATCGGAAGAAAAATTGCCATTGCACGAAAATGGTCATGACTTTGACAAATTGATGCCCCAGCCGGTAATATAAGATGTATAATAATGAGGTTATCACGAAAATACCGCAAAACACATTTAACAAAAACATATGCGAGTAGGTAATACTGTGACTTCACGGCACCATTTAAAACAATCCAGTAACAGTCATTCAATCCCAATATTTTGTTTGTTAAAAGTGTAACTCATATTTTTGATATTCGCAAAATAAAATAGATTTATACAAAGCATTGTCTCTTGTAATGTGTCTAGGAAAGTAATTGGTAGAATTTGAGATTAGTTTTGAAAGCAATTTGCGACATAAAACTTTGGGGTATTGAGTAAGTTTTTGTCTTATTTCATGAAAAATGTAAAAGATATTGCATATTACAACATATCATTTCAAACAAGAGTAAATAACCTTTCTAATGATACCTCAATTGCCACGTTATCTTAAAAGTGAGCTTAGTAGATGACTTACAAGAAGACAGGTTTAACAAAAACGAATGCAAGTTTGTAATACTGTGATTATGCGGTACCCTTCAAAATATGGCTGTTAAAGCTACAGCATCCAAATATTTTTTCTGCCAAAACTTTATTTCAAGTTTCTAACATATACTTGTAGCAAAAAACACGAAATTTAATACACAGCGTTGCCCTTTGTATTATGTCTAGGTAAATAATTGGTAGAATTTAGATTAGTTTTGACAGTAGTTTGCGACATGAAACTTTGGGTATTTCATGAAAACTATCGAAGATATTGCATACTGCAATATACCATTTGCAAGAAGAAAAAATAAACTTTCTAATGGTATCCCAAAAGTTAGGTTATATTAAACAGTAAGCTCAGCAGATGACGACAAGAAGACAGGTTTGACAAAAATCCATGTGGGTCACAAAATCGTGATTTTTGGTACCCTTCAAAACATGACCGTAACGGCTTTTGATTCCCTTTATTTTGTCTGTTAAAATATCATTTCTTGTTCTAGGGATCCCAAGGCTTCTAAAAAATATGTTTGTTATTATGTGGGGTGGGAGAGGTGCACGAAGACGATCCCTCTAGCCCACCGCCTAATAGATTGATAGTGATGCTGGCTGTATAAGTAAGACAAGGAGGCATAGACAATTTTCCAAACACGTCTTATCAAAAGTACTTGATAGAAAAATATAAAAAGTAAATTGTAAAAATAGACAGTCATCAACAATCTATTTACTTTAAGGAGAAAATGGCAATATGACTATATGGGCGCGTTTTAAAGTCTTGTATATAAAGCTTTGCATTAGTTCATTGCATACCAATAAAATGCCCATTCATGATATACCAATGTAGCAAAACTTGCAATTTTAGTGACTAGAAACAATACTGCATGGTAAATACGCAATTGTGACATTTAAATTTCTTTTTCAGTACATTGCAATTGGCAAATAACATCCATAAATCTGTTTGATTTGCTTCATTGGAAGGAAACCATAGTTATCGTATTTTCTTCCGGTCAAAAATACTGAATTACCAGAAAAAATCGATTTACAGTTATCCAATTCTATGACGTCATATTTTTTTACTAAAACCTGATACATTTTAGAAAGACCAGTATCTAAGCTTTCTAAACCTATAAGGTATATGGCATTTCAAGCCATTTTACTTCATCAAGGAAAGAATGTTGTACCTCTACCCATTGCTTTTGCACACCCATCCAGATACACGCAATTCAAAATTGACTCCAGAGAAGTAGTGCATCGTTAAAGATAATAATGTTAACACTTTTTTCTTGTTTAAAGGGGAAATTTACCCAGACTTTCTTAGGTAATCAGGTCGTTATTTTGTGAAAAATAAACAAAATAGCGTTGGTTTCATTCACTTTCACTTGCGCGTATTAGCGCAGTGGCCACAAGCTGAACGCACGAAAACCGGAAGTGACGTATCAAACTTGCTAGTCACAGCGGGTTCAAAGCACTCGGGGCTGGGATAGTGGATATGCCCCGGCGCAGTATTCTTCTAGGCTTGTAATTAAGTATTGCGACTTGCAACTTTCGCTAAAAGCAGCCCTTCTTAAAGTTGTATTCCAGAAAATGTATTTCTGCTCGACTTAAACATCGACACCGAGTGCTTGGCCCCTATATTCTGTAACCATTCTATACACTGAAAGTGGAAAAGCTTACAGTTGCACACGTCGACTGCTTCAATGACCAGGTTTACGACGTCACTTCCGGTATTTTAGTACACCGCTGTTTGTTAGCCAGTGAGTGAAAAATAATAAAATCGACTCGAAAGCCTTTCAGTGACCAGTTTAATATTCCAAAATTAATTTTCAGGGTAAACTTCCCCTTTAATATGTCGGAATAAATAATTTAAATACAAAAAGCTGTCAAAATTTTGCTCAATAAAAAGTAAATCACAATGGTTACAGGGTATGTTCAGCAAAAAAAATTCAACATTGTCAGAAAAGTTCATTTTAAATCGTCCTATCCTATGTACACAAATGTATTTTACTAAAGTTGGTGTTTCTCAGAAAGAACAGTATCTGGGCTTTCTAAAAATATAAAGTTTGTGCTATTTTACGCTTATTAACTTAATGTAGGGGAAGATATAGTACCCCCAACCCCTACCCATTTTTCACAATTTTTGCCGGTACATGCAAATCAAAAACCAGTGCAGACAGGTAGTGCATCCAAAATTATTCAATGTTAACAATTATTTCTAGTTAAGTAGATCCTAAAGACCAAAAAAAATACCCATGTAGTAGGTTTATTGGGGAATGCACGGTGGGCCCCTCCAGCCCACGGACTAATGCGTAATTATTTTGGATGAGCCTGTTTTCCTGAAACAGTGGTCTTGCCTGTTTATCAACTTGCGTAGTTTTCGATTCCGAGACAAAAATTGACCTTTTAAAGCTAACAATTCCCTAGTGGTTAATAAGTTTAGGACCCCATATAAATTATATATTTTCGGAAAGGCAGATGTAGAGGAACATTGTGGATACCATAGTGTCATGATTGTTTAAATATTTATCACGTGACAGGTAATTTGTACAACCTTTCAAACTACACAAATTACATTCTAATTAAAACGGTACAGTACAATACTAACCATTAAATACAAGACAATGCAATACAATGAAAACAATAAATATAATAAAATATAATACAATACAGGACAATACAATGATATATAATACAATAATATACAATTTAAACATAAACTATACAATAATATACAATGCAATAATATACTATACAAATATATTTCTTGGAGCCTGGAATTGAATTGTATTCCACTTTGACATTACATCAAAAAATCTCATATATGTGTTGCGTTCACAATAATGAATGTACAATGTGTAACTTTTCCACAATACATTTTCATACCACAGAATGTTGTTCACGCTACACTCATTTAACGCATTCTCTCATTTTTTAGTACCAAATTTGAATAAAGAGACGTTAACACTGCAGTTTTGCTTGACCTTGCAAATCCAAATTAACTGTAAATCGTTGGCTTTGGCCTTTTCACATTTAAAGTATATTCATAAATGAACAAGGTCATTGCTAAGTATCAAAATACAGTACACAACAACTCATAGTCATGTAGGTGACCCTTTTAAATTTGTAATTTTCCCAGGTCTCAGGTTTTGTGATTCGTGTGCGAATTGTCATAATTTTTCTTTTATCTGAAATTTAGTTATTCATAACGGTGACTAACTGAAAGAGAAGTTACAACCACGATCAAGCGTAAGACTCTTACAATACGCTAATGAAATCTGCCTTACCTCTATTCAAATTTCCACTTGACGTAGATGTCGGTAAAACTCCGGCGCAAATAGCGAGGAATGTATCTGGCATGAGGACCAGTCTACCTTCAAGCATCGTAAAATCATTTGAAGGTGGACGCAATTCGCTAACTCTTCCACTTTTCCACTCGAACGGGTCAACGTTGGCTCGAAGTACTTCTCCACCGTCTAATGAAAGGCAAAGAATGCCAAACAAACTTGTGTAGACGACAGATAGAACACCCCCACTGTTTTCAATTACCTTCCAATAAGCTGACACACCTTCTCGCAAAACAAGCATTTTCTCGTCGTTTACACCAATAATATGGTGCCCATACCATGCAACACGAATCACACAGCAACTGTTTGGAACCGAATCCCAACCGTCTGTAAACATCGATGTTTTGATCTGAAGTCTGTTTGTTTCACTCACTCCAAGCAACACACCATTACCGACATCAACGTCTTTAGTCGCAAAAGTACCTTCCAAAGGGCCGTATACTGCAGAATCAATCATGCTTCCAACTGCTAAGTACAAGTCAGATGTCACTAAAATAAGGTCAACTTTGTCGGGCAGAACATAATGTCCAGTGGATCGAGCTTCTCTCTTGTCGAGCATCCGAGCGTGCAATAGGGATTGTGAGTCATCTAAAACAGGAATTAAATAAATAATTAAATGAATACATAAATAAAAAAAGGAAGAAGGAATATATATATATATATATATATATATATATATATATATATATATATATATATATATATATATATATATATATAAAGATATACGCAAGCATCAATGCCGTTTTTAAATGTCAGAAGAGTCACAGCATTTAGCAGCAGGGAAACATATTCTTTGTCAGAAACTACGTACACGATACATAAACACACCTAAATGTTCAAATTTATTTTGTACATTTTGCTAACTAGAGTTGGGAAAAATTAAGTACAAAAGGCATTTTTGCCAAGGAACTCTGGAAAACGAATTGGAAGAAAACATTAAAAACGAACAACCTTGTCAACCTTTTTTCCATTCGCCTTACCTTTCAAATTCCTCCAATTTTTGGAAACTATTGCGTCTTCAGCATCTACCATGAATGTAGCAGCATTTACAACCATGAGCATCAGAGCTGAGATAACATGCATGATTGATATCTGTGTGTGGTTACTCTTCGCTTACCTTATCACAGAACTCATGGAAAAGGCTAACACTTCTCTATGAACAGTGAATGAAGTACCGCTCTGTTGTAAGGAGTTATTATCCTAGAGGGGTATTCAAACCAAAGATTTGTTCGCCGCTGGTTGCAATTTGTTGAACCAGATGTTAAAATGTAGACTAACTAATGTTGTATCATTTTTATGATGAAAATGGGTACCTAGTAGACAGCTGTTTAATTTGTTTGTAGGGAATTAGGCGTGACTCTGTGGCTCAGGAAGCTTTCGCGTCTTACGCCGTGAGGGAAATGAAAGACTTAGAACAAAAGTAAAGACCAACTTATTCAAGTTACAAACTTTAACATCAAATAATGAACGTCCTAGTGAGAACAACGATGAAATATACGTCGATCAAGTCAACTTAAATGCCTACATGCAATAAACATCCCGGAAACTCAGATATAGGATTTCATGATGTATTTACATGTACAGAGCTAGTTACACAGATTTTACTAAAAAGCGAAACCACTGTTGAGCCCTAGAAATTACACCAAGTGTAACCACATAAAGACTGTTTCGCTACAGTGTTGTCAAAAAGAACACACTGAGCTATCATAGGTTTCGATGTTACTTTCGCGCTACTTCAGTGGATGAATAGTTCAGCAGTAGTGGCTGAAAAATCAAGAGGGATATAAATCGTATCGTAATCAGAATCTCATTCGATGAATCCGACAGCGGCTTTTGGAGGCTGTGATGTCTATCCAAAACGACTACATTGAAACAAAGTGTGGTATTATTTTGTTAACCATCGTTTGTCATTTTAGTCCCCGAAGAGAAAGTGCGGAAGAATTGGGGTTTGGGCTGCGTTTTTCCATGCGTGTGTCTGTATATCGGTCGGTCCAATAATCAACCCAGATATCTCAAACATGCCAGGGCCGATTGCTTTCAAACTTGATACAAGAATAACACTCTGTACATACTTATGCATGTCTATTGTTTTGGGTGTGGCACGTATATTTAGTGCTAAGTTGAGTAATAAATGATTTTTGAAAAAGAGCTATGTATCTATATGCATGTGTTGGTCACACAAACTCTCATAATACACAAAAAACATTTGTCAGTTTTATGCCAATTAATTGCTAATTTGCATATTTCATGATTTTTCATAATTCCAGTAAAATGTCAGGAAAGACCAACTCAAATTTGATGCAAGTTGCTACAGATGTTCATTCACCAGAGCTGTAACTGTGTGCAAAGACATTTAGCAGGGTCATATTAGATGAATATTCGCAATTAGGCTTTTAGGTCGAGGAATATCAACTCGAATTAGATGAAACTTGGTACAGATGTTAATACACCAGAGCTGTGTAACTGTATGCAAAGACATTTAGCAAGATCTTGTCATTAATTGCTAATTTGCATTTTTAAAGAACTCTACTAGTCAGTGTGATATGTCTAGAAATACTGCAACAAATTGGATGAAACTTGGTACGGATGTTGGCCTTATAGTATTTTAGTTCCATACAAAGGCATTTAGCCGTATCATTTCAATAAATTGAGTATTTGCATATTTCATGAATTTTCGTAATTAAGCTGATATATCAAATGCTGTATCAAATGTTATAAAACATGATACAGGTGTTAATCTTCCTGTACTGAACAAGTGTATAGCAAAGTTATGTCAAATAATTATTAATTGACTTAGTTAATGATCTTTTGTGATTAGGGTGGCAGCTAAGATTGGCTTTTCACATGCAAACAAGTTTTGAAACATGTTGACATACAATTTTCATAATCTTTAATTGTCGAACAAACAAAATATGTCTACACATGTCTGATTTAATGATTCATTTTAATAGTAAAAAATATCAGTTTTAAAGATTGGTGTCTGCGAAAATTGGTGTATCCTTAATTATTCGCTTTTTGGCTGAAGGATCGAGTTAGAGTGTTTAGGTACGAGCCGACGCATCACTCAAAACTCTTACTGTATGGCTGATCACCGAGGCCGCGACGGCACAAGCAGTATTAACATAAATGCGAACCCACGGTTTCAATTTCGGATGGTGATGGCAGACCATGACAGCCACACGTCTCCATGTATTACTGTTTATTCCAGACAAGTTGATTACTGACGACTATTGTTCCAAACAAGATAGAGATCTTTTATTTAAATGATAAAGTGTGAATCAATTTATCGTCAGCGTTTGTTATCGGGTTTGTGACCAATTCACAGGCGTTTGCGGGAGTCGTTTTTTTCTCCTTTAAATTTGATTAACAGCATGTCGAATGCCCATGATACAACTAAGTCAAGTTGTTGCCCAGTTTCCATTAAAATATCCAAGTCCGGGGAAATGGAATGTTGCACAATCGTTAACAATGCCCATTCGTGTGGGAAAAACATCCTGTGACGTTCAAGCGTGTTTCTTCGAAGTAACCCATCCTGCCGCCGATGTTTAAACCGCTAGCTTTCCAATGTTCAGCGTATTCTATGAAGATAACCGGGCCGCCGGCTTTCTCGATCTGCACCCATCTCCTGCTTCCAATACTTGTGCCGTCGGCTCCAATAATAAAGTATGTTTGTGTTATTTCGCTGAAATGTTTAAGTTTCAGTGTTCAGTGGAAGGGTGGAGAGGCTTTTTCGTATTGATGTTTTATATGTAAAAAAAAACATGCGTACATTTAGGATGCCAGTGAGCAGTTACTAGTTCAATTGTTCTCATTTTCTCTCTCTCTCTCTCTCTCTCTCTCTCTCTCTCTCTCTCTCTCGCATACCACTGTCAATGATGTTATTTTATGTTATTTTATTTTGTCAACATAAGCACAGTTCCTTAACCAGGGCCTGTGACACAAACACCAGCTCAAGTTCACCCACTCTCTCTCGATGTGATATATCTTCGACTATCGCGTATCGTAATTCGATTTCATTATTTCTGCCATGTTTTATATAAGACACACATAACTTTAGTGGCTAAACGTCTGTCATCTTCGCTTGCCAAGGTTTCTTGTCCGGACAGCCTGCTGCTCTCTGAATAGTGTGAGACTGTAGTCGCACTAACAACCAGTGCGAGCGGACAATAAACGTCTGTGGACTTGTAATATAGTGAATATCAGGAATAAACATCAGACTGTCGCATTGGTTGTGAATTTGATCTTGAAATTGAAATTAGTAGTCTGTCTTACATTTTTGATGGTGTGATAAATGCGAAACCAACATTGGCAAGCCAGCGAGTACTTACTGACATTTTAGTGAAATTTGAAGGCCTAGAGGAACTCTGTAACCTGTACCGCTTTGTCCTCCGATGAGACATACAGGCAGCCAAACGTAATGTGTACAATAAAATAAACTGTCAAAGGAGCGGGAATCATAAACATTATCAAGGCCTTTATGTCACTTTTGAAATTCACCGAGAAAGTTTTACCACTGCTAAACACAACAACAATAACAAAATAAAGTGATGATATCGCAGGCACAACATTAAGACAACACGCTCCGCGTAATTTTCGTTATTGCTAAGGTAGGGAGAGTAAGTTTAAATTCACTACCTGGCACTCGATCAAACTTCCAACTTTTAATTGACCCCTTGTCCTTAGTTTAAAAACAATAAAAGTTCATCGGATTCATTCTCTAGCATTTTTAACACGACAGATTCTAACCTTCCTTTGCGACTTGCAAGTTACTCTCGCTCAAAGACTTGATTGTAATACTGACCACGTCAAGACCTAAATTTGCGGTTGTAACTATTAAATTCAGCGATAGTTGCTAAGAAATGCACGCCAAATTCCTAGTACTGACCACACTTTTCGTTCTCTCGACAAGCATCATGGCACGCTTCGCAATATGTTAGCTTTGACCTTTATCATATAAAAGCTACCGATCACAAAATTTATCATGTACGTGAAATTTGTAAATTTTGTAAACTTTGATTAATTTACATTTCAATCATTACTGAGCGCATCAAAACAAGAATAGCGGTCCCGGGGTCAATGAACGGTCACGAGAGAGTCACAATTCAGATGCAGAACGGACTCGACTGGTCCATATCGATGCTTAGCCTGCCTTTATTGAAACCATGGGCCGGTGGCATAAACAGTGTCCAAGATCGCCTCAGTGTCCAGCCATATGTCTAGTCATGAAAGATTGTGTAATTGCTGATAGTTTTTGATAATATTTACCATTAGCTTCATATGCCATATGCTTCAAGTGTCTGATATAAAACATGGCAGAAAACATGAAATCGAATCACGATACGCGATAGTCGAGGATATATCACATCGAGAGCGAGTGGATGAACTTGAACTGGTGTTTGTGTCACAGGCCCTGGTTAAGGAACTGTGCTTATGTTGACAAAATGAAATAACATAAAATAACATCATTGACGGTGGTATGCGAGAGAGAGAGAGAGGGGGGGGAGAGAGAAAAAAATAAGAGCAATTGAACTAGTAACTGCTCACTGGCATCCTAAATGTACGCATGTACGCATGTGTTTTTTTACATATAAAACATCAATACGAAAAAGCCTCTCCACCCTTCCAATGAACACTGAAACTTAAACATTTCAGCGAAATAACACAAACATACTTTATTATTGGAGCCGACGGCACAAGTATTCATGTCATAGATTGATGTTTAATAGGATTCTGAAGTTGTTTCGTGTCCCATGCGAACATCATAGACAACAGGATTTGTTTCAATACATGACCTTGGAAGACCTTGTAGCAATTGGCTTCATGTGTATTCTCACTTGGAACCAATGCTAGTTCTGTCACAGGAAAGGAAAGCAAAATTTTACCGCGTTTTCGTTATTCCTTGTAACATGCAAGCTCAGATCGTTTTGCAGTGTTCATCAGTGTTCTCAAAACATAATATCATGTTTATTGTTAACTATTTGCGTATCTAGGTCTCATCTGATGTCCAATATAAAAGGACCCTCACGTGTTAGTGAATTAATATGCGTGTGCGAGTGTGTGTCTGTATGTGCGTGTGTCTCTGTGTGTGTCTCTGTGTGTCTGTGTGTGACTGTCTGTCTGTCTGTAGACAGATCTGATTCAAGTCATAACTTCGAAATCAAATGTCAGAATGTCATGTCATTTGTTATCTCATGTAAAGATCTACATCTAGATATTTGTGGATTTGTTCTGTATAATCAACAGTCTAGGCTATCTCTCAAGAAGAACTCCATCAAGTTTCATGAAACTTTTCAGGTACCTAAACTGTTCAACAGTGTAACTATGCAGAATGTTTATTTCTCGTGGTTTATAGATTTTTACTTCATTTGCATGTTAAGTGAATTTCTGCAATTCGGCTCTATAGGCCTACACTGGACAAAATGCTTGATATAGTTATGTATTTTATCAAATTATATACACCTTCCAATATTGCTTCATCCTAGTGACGTTCACCGTAATATATATCAGCGATGACGCGCGCGCGACGACGACTGTTTACATGGCAACTCTCAGGGTAAACAAACAAAATGGCGTCCCCTCTCCGCGCGAGCTCCGTGCCGTACGACGATCGAAATTTAAAGCTGAGCACAGTTTGTGATCGGTAACATTTGTAATAGCATATTGGACTTTAATATGTTCCTCCTGTATGACGATTATTGTAACCCGTTGTCCTTCTTCTTGGGTTTCATTGACATATGAAGGACTTGCAGCGATGTCGCGCGTGATGTTGAGGGACTGGACGTAAATTAGCAGGGGGCAGGGGGATTGGGAAGGGTCACAATTGTTTGAGTTCCTCTGAGGGGCGGGTCACAAATTTTTGGGCATGTTGTAGGTGCACTAAAAGTAGAAAACAAATTGTTTATAAGACAATATGCTCACATGACATCACTCGCATACTGTCTCTTACTTTCTATTAAATGCTCATTCTCAACTCTCTGTGTATCTATTCCCCACCATTATCTTAAACAGGATTGTCTCTCTTGTTGCTATTCTCATAGCAAATCCAATCTGTTGTTCCTCAGCTAACCCACCATACTAAAGGGATATTTTGACTCATGGCATTCTCGCTGCACATTGAACATTTAGTGTGTTTTCTTAATAAACACTGGACAGTTTTTTTGCTAAGGTTGCGGAACATGGGACACCCTGGTAAAATTTCTGTTGTCCGCTAGTATTACTGCACTGATATACCAAGGATAACCCTGGTAAAATGACTGGGGAACCCCGGTAACATTTACCTAGGTACTGCCCTTAACAAAAACACTGCTGGATATTGCCACAATATGTTACATTGTTCTACTGATGTAGTCAATCTTGAACCTAACTATTTGACAATATTATTTCTCATTCCACTTTTTGTTGATCAAAAAAAGTTCCCTCTCTTGCATAAGCCACTTCCCTTTAAAGTTTAAGGCCAAGCTCCATCCTGCATCAGTCACTTTGTAGGTACATGAATCTTAGTTTTTAGAGACACTATTGTTTGCAATTAGGAGCAAGCTTTGGTGTGATAATTAATAATTTTGATTCCAGAAAATTGATTTTAGTATACTTAGATATCTAGGTACAGTAATCTGATTGATATGGCTACTTGTCATGCCAGGAAATCCCAAGACGATTTGACCGGTTGACCTCGTTGTTAATTTTATGCAGGAAATTACAATAACAATGCTTGGTCGAATGACGCAGTGCCTTGAGGGTGGGATCGCCAGTGGTATAGGGGGAGGAGTACCTTCCCGATGGTGATAAGTGGTGAAGATTACCGTAGCCTAAGTGACTGGCGTATACGCGTGCCAAAAGACACCTATGGTTGATTTCCTGTTGACCAGTCGGATGGCAGAGTTGCAAATACCTGGACTGAACCATTTTGTTTTTTGTGGTGTCGGTGGTACTTTGACAATAAAAGTAAAGATGCACATATGCCACATCCATTCTAAAGATAATATTCACTTTGATAAACCAATTAAATTTGAAAGTTCTTGAATTAGCCATGTTGATCACATGTTCAGATTCAACACGATTAAATACGGTGAATTTGCTTTTTGAGAATCTTGATGCAACATTATGTACTTTTTAGCAATATACTCTACCCAATGACATTTCAGAATTTGAATTCTTGATTGAAATAGTGTTTGCCACTTCTGTGTGAAATCAGGATCAGTCTATCCCCTATTATCTAGGCTTCTTTATGTGATGTGTTTAAAATGCAAAGAAACAAGGCACCATAATTTCCCCTCTCCCCTTTACAAATTATTGTCCATGTTAAAACACCATAATTTCACACTATAGCATTCAATCCATGACCATACTTTGAATTGTTTGCTTAAATTATGTTTGAATAGGCATAGCCTTTCTGTTGACCTTTCGCCACAATCAGGTAACATGTCCAAAACTTCTCATTGTCTACTGAAACACATAGTACATTTTGTACAACTTGATTTGGTATGAGAGACTGAAATACCCAGCCTGCCACATACTTAGCCTCTGGTGACCAATGACATAACCTGTATTTGAGTGAGGGCCTTGTAAATGATTGTAGGTCAGCAGAGAATACTTGCATTGTTGAGAATGTTGGGATTGTCATAAATCAACGAAGAATGTTTTGTTTCGAATCTCGAATCTCTTGAATTAATCATCACATTGACACGTCATACACTGATAATATTTGTAAACTTCACGGGTAAGATAACGCTCACAAACTGAGCATATCTTACGATTACTTTTGCTGCCAACAAAAGATACCTGTAATAATGACTTTCAAGGTAATATTCCAGTTTTCAGCGATCTGATTATTTGCCAATACTTCAGGCATGTTACAACCGATAACGTAGTAACTAACCGATAACGTATCAAACCGGATAACGTAGTAAAAATTACCGATAACGTAGTAAATCAACCGATAATCTAGTAACAAACCGATAATGTAGTAATTTTTTCTAACCGATATGGTATAAACAAATTTACCGATAACGTATCAAATCATCTGATAATTATTGGATTAAGTGATTCATGGGAATAGATTCATAGCGATGGGTCTATCGTCGATCGATCGATCAATCCATTGATCAATCAATAGATCGATTGAATGATTGAATGAATTGATCGATTGCTCGACACTACGTTATCGGTTGTTATCGGTAAATCTTTACTATGTTATCGGGTTTGATACGTTATCGGTTAGTTACTACATTATCGGTTGTAACAAGGCATCCATGCATCTATTCATGCATGTGTTCCATACGGTATATAATTTATTTGGAGCTACAACTTAAAACCTAAGGAGACAGTCGTTCTTGGTATGATACATGCATGGTGAGCTAGGGCCATTATGTATACTTTATATATAGTGGCTGTCGCCATGTATCAATCCTCAAGCGTCAGTGCTTCATAGCCTTTGTGCAAAGCTAATGTTTAACAACAATAAAATGTTCAGAATAGAAGCTATGTAGGCTATCATTTGGTTGGAACTTTGATGAAAACACGTCTTTTCATGGAAAGACATCGGAGTATAGTTTTATCACAGGCAATAGCCCCCCGTGAAATTTGATGAAAACACACTCCTTCTTTATGTAAAGTATACGGAGTACAGTTTTGTCACAGGCAATACCGCCCCCCTTTGCTAACCTTCGTTGGCGACGAAAGTGGATAAAGAGCGCCACAAGTGGTCAATGAAGGTGCTTGAACGTCACACTTGCAAGTTTCGGAGGCTAGCTCCACCACACAAAGTTTTCCTTCACGTCGAGGTCTCGGAGGCTACACTTTATAGAAGGGATGTTACACTTGTAAGTTTTGCACACTTTGCTGTAGGTTTCTGAGGCTTACACATAATTTATATCGTAGGCCTGGACTTGCACAAGATTGTTTACGGTTTGCGTCTATGTAAGTTTAATCTCTTTGTAGGTGATCAAGAAGCGCAAGCCATTCTTGGTCAGGAAATCGTAGGTGTAAAAGTTACTACTTGTCAATCAGCAAAGGTTGTCCATGGACCGAGAATCTAAAAAAAGGTAACCTCGCAATAATATTACGAGTACTCATTAACATAAGGTTATGGTGTAATGTTTCTGGTGTTTATCAATACAAATACCCATGGTATGCGTGTTCACTACGATGCAAAGTCGACAAAGTCGGCCATTTTCTGCATATTTTTCGATGACAAAGTCCGCAGTCAAATCAATAGGCGACCCATATAGCCGGTTAGTCATTATGTTATGCAGAGGTCAATAATAGGTCAAGTTGATCTGTTGTGAAGTACTGAAAATTTTCGAATTAATTTACTGGCCATCAAACATAAACCAAGTTAACAACTGTGACAGCGTCGCGGCATGCAGGGTTCCAGAACAAATAGCCCACTGGTACAGAGAACTGCAATATATACTAAAAAACCTGAGCATTTCCAGTTCATATCTGGTTTTAGTTACTCGTGATGACAGGTGGTCGGTTGTCAGTACGCGCAGAAACCGAATAGGCAGTTTAACATAAACGTCTTTAAAGAGCAACTCCCACTTGGTAACATTTTTAAAACACAGTTTTTTAAAGCCAACGGTCGATATTTGAGGTGGCGACTGCGCGCGGATCGCGAGATATCGATAAAAACATGTCATTTCCCGAGCGTATGTTTCACATCCCGAAGTTTTACGATCGTTTCTGATTATGACCTGAAATCCCCCGAAGGTTTTATTGTTGTGCTGATTGACGATATTCTGGGGAGTCCATAATAAGTTTGAACGACGCAATTTTACCTCCTACTGCGAAGACTTTATATACAGAATTATGCCTTCACTTCAGGTAAGTTTTTTTAAAACTTCTCCTTAGTTTTTGTCATTATCATTATTGTCAGTCAGTTCTATTATGTTTTGAATCAATACCACATAGATATTAGTTTTTACGTGTGAAATATTAGCCGCCTCTGATGACTACATTTTGTCGTCTGCCACACAGTTGCGCGTGGTTCGATAAAAAGCGGCCGCTGCGTGGTATGCGTGCATAATACGTGGTATGCGTCCGCTATGTATCAACGGCACATATCTGTGCTAGTCACCTATGGCGAATCCTGGTGGAATTTCTGTTTTTTTTCTCCGAGTCAGTAAGACTCGGCTTTCCCCCATGGGGCATGACCGATCACCGACGCGAGTGGTACTGTGGCGTACAGCAGCTAGACTCGTACTCCTTAGCTTAGTTGACAATGGCCCCAGTGCCGAACGTTCGATGTTTTGAAGCTGAATTTAGGTGGGCCACCGGAATTTAAACTTTTACTTTTTTGAGGACATGTTTTTATCGATATCTCGTGATCCGCGCGCAGTCGCCACGTCAAATATCGACCGTTGGCATTAAAAAAATATGTTTTAAAAATGTTACCAAGTGGGAGTGCCACTTTAACAACTCATACAAAGAGGGGTTGCTATTTTTTCCCTGACGGACACGGAATCTGCTAATAATAATATTAATGAGCATTCAATTGTGCAAATATTTAGTCTGTTAGTATCTTGATGAAGGTGTCCTTAAACAG
>LD533296.1:6285-25862 GCA_001465055.1 Ptychodera flava | reverse complement strand
GCCGTCCAGTGGGGGGGGGGGGGGGGGCGTTGGGGGAATCCCTCCACAACACAACAGATACCTGGCACGTCACGGTTATGTTTACTTTACAAGAGGCAGTTTGTTTCATGTAATTATTTTGCTCTATACTGGAAAATGGTCATGCAAACGAAGTATAATACAAATTTACATTGGAATTAAGCTTTGACCTCAATTGTCAACAGTTGTTCTTGTTGAAAAAGTGGACTAGTATGCAGATCCTAGAGCGATATCGGTGACTTCATTTATCATAAACGGTAACGCCTATATTGCATGAAGTTCAGACCTTAACGTCGCTGAACTGTACACAAATTAAAAAGACAGGGTTGGAGTTTTGAGCGAAATGTTGTGAGCGAAATAAGTAGAAAACAGATTTGGCCGGCGGCTGAGTTACAGTGCAGGTCACTTGCTTAGCAACAATCGATATCGAGCTAAAAACCGCGGATCATCGCCTCATTTGATAAGAGAAAATGTTCAAAAACACGCATGGCTTTTTCTTTTACAAAAAAGCAAATATGTATTACTTACGTTCTGTAGATCTGTCTCTTTAATGGGCACTTAAACCAGAATTTAAGCTATCAAATAATCTCAGTATTTACACTGTTTATGAATGAATAAATGAATGAACGAGTCAATTGGACGATGACTGATTGACTAAGTGACTAAATGACAAAATCAATAAATCAACAACAAACAGATATTGCCACCTCAAAAGATATGAAAGGTTACATATTGTTAAGTTTGCCACTTAACTAAATGGACAGAAATATTACCTTGATCTACTTTTTAATTATTCTAATTTGCTAGGAGAAGGTTTGGCACGACGTTGTGGTCTTCTTTATCACACAACTGTCTGTCTGATTTCTCGATAACTCAAGTTGTTGCTTGAAGAAATGTCCTCTTTTATGAATCATTAATCAACTTTGATTTCTTTTTTTCAGGGAAACAACAATAAATTATGGCCATCTTCACAATCTGTTGGCCTCATGTTTATTCATAGTCATATCACTGCTGACGAGTACATTTTCAAGAGACTAAATACATACTACATGTTCACACCATTATCTACACTAAAACTAAAAACATCATGTCAATGTTTGAAATGAATTTTACACTTTTAAACTTTGAAACTTTTTACATCATCAACAACTTTTTACATCATCGACACTTAAAATCTGGCAGGTTTTCAGTACAATAACTATGAACAACCAGATATTAACTGAAAATGCTCACGTGTTTCAATATATATTGCAGTTTTTTGTAAATTTAAACTTTTGCTACATGTTTGTAAGTTCATTGAACATGTTATGATCAACATCAAGTACAATATTCACTACAAATTTATTTAAAGGTTATTAAGTATATAAATAGGTAATTAGCTGAAATAGAAAGACTACATTTCTTTGACTGCTGTTATCGTATCACCACTTTATGTAGAAAGTGCAATTGCCTCTAGTCAAATCCTTCAAGGTATATATGCCAAACTGTGAAAACTCATCAGAAATGCAAATTATTAATTAGCTGACATGACAATGTGAAATGACTTTCAATATTGTTTTAACCTGGTACCATCAATGAACATAGCATGTTTTGCCAACTTTGATCAAATATCCCTATTTAAGAAAGTTCAGTAAAGATGCAAATTAGGAATTGACTGAAGTAAAAATGCTGAATGACCTTCAATAATATTAAATCATATTGACCATATACATGACTAGCTTCTTCAATTTTGATCCAGTCAATTCAGATGTATATCCCTTACACCGAAAGCTCATTTAATATGTAAATTGGCAATTATCTTTCATTTCATCCCTAAATACCTTTCACGTCAGATACAGTTTGGTGTGATCATCATTTGAAGTAAATCTCATCAAATTGTTTGCATTTGTTCTTAAAGTCTGTACGTTTTTTCTAAAATCATTAATAATGCAAGTAAGCAAAAGGCAAGCAAGCCACGCACATCAAATTCTAATCTGTTCTTGCCATTTGCAAACTTGAATCTATGTACTAGATTTGATTCTGATCTGATGAGCAGCTTTTGAGATATCGGGCCCACAGTCAGGCAGACGGATTGACAGACATCGCTGCGACATAAGCTGATGAGAGCTAAAAATCTACATTTCTTTTTTTACATTAGAATATTGACCGGTCTTGCAAAGATAAACTACAAGAAAATGATGTTGAAAATCGAAATGCTTTACTACATCATACTTTGAGGGAAAAATTCAAACAATAACTTGCTGCTGTTTTCACACTCTGTTAGTATATTTAAACAGAAATTTCATTGGTCGTTTATTCTCAAGAAACATTAAAAGCATAAATAGTGACAAACTCGCTTTGAAACATTTGTATCAAGTCTTGTCCTTGATGTAAACAGCCAAAATTTGACCCTAGAATTATGCATGAAATTTGCTAAATGATGAACAAGTAATGTTTCTGCAAGCGACCCTTTCGCTTCAGAACCAAAGGTTTGTTTACGGTCTGATTGGTAGCAGCCTACGGAATTATTCGGAGGTAATGTTTCTCAGCCCGACTGCGCCCAAACTCCCTTTCATGTTTGGTCTTCTTCAATATCTTTATATTAATCTAGCAATCAAAAATTGTCTTTACACAGAAATTTCATCAACTTCGAGTTATCTGCACACTCTCTTTTAAGACAAACAATGGCTTTCGGTATCAAAACAACACTGTTAAAAGATAAAAGGAAAAGGCTATTCAATCAGTTTAAATACAGATCACATAATAATGTTATGTACCATCCTAGGTGTCCTTGCGAAGATAAAATGCACCTAGGGGCTGATATTGAGACTGAGATTTTTGTAACTTTGAAAGCAAAATATAAAGTAACAGATGAACGAAAAATGCTTCTTGTATAAGATACAAGACTTAATTCAAAATATTTGAGCCAATGTTCTAAAATTTGTGTGCTCAGCAGAAAAATCAAGAAAATTAATCAGGAGAATATCAGGGGTTAGACGAACGAAGCTCTGCGATTGTATCTGCAACATTCTCGTCAATTTCAGATACTACAGATATGAAGTCTTCCCACATAAGACCACTGTCTCTCTTGCTCAACCAACGAGTCAGGACGGCCACTGCTCTGCCCTCAACGTCCATTTTGCATTCCCCGCCTTCTAAGTCGGTTATATTGACTCCAACTTTCTGTCCAAGAGGGCGCCAGATTGTTTTGATCTTTTGTGCAAGTACATGCACGTCATCGTCTTGTACGATTTCTATCAACGAGATAATATTGCCAAATAGTGTTATTCATATTTAAGTTTACTTTAAAAGCATGAAAAAACCATAAGCTAAGGAAATCATAATTACTCGACACCAGTAGACCGCTGATAAAACATAGAAAAAGAGTATATTAATTTTGTATTTTTTCGCCATACGTCCGTCTCACGAGCTTTTTAGGGAACTGTTTCGCATGCTTCAAAAGTATCCATGGATTTAGAATTTAGAAATATTACTTTATTGTATAATGGTGCTTTCTTTGCGTGCAATGACTTAATTGTGTAATCGTACATTCTGTTATACCCCAGGTCGAAATGCTGTATTGGCTCTATTAAAATGGTAATAAGACTGAACTTAATCTTTAGTAAGAGGATTGGCTAGTCATTAGATGTCTGAAGTCTGATACCATTTTTGTTGTAGAAATCATGATTTTGCGGATGACATGATGCCTATGAATTACCTTGTGAAGGACTTGTCTGCATCGTCCTCCATACTGTTTCTGTTATCTTCCTCAAACTATTGACCTTTTCTCGCAGATCATTGATTTCCTGCCAAATTCTGTCTTTGTCACTACCATCCAGAACTGCAAGTTTCTCTACTATAGTCTTGAAGGATTCGTATTCACGGGACTCTTTTGTCAAAATAGAATAATGTTTATAAGTAGCATAATATTAAAAGTGATTACATAATTAATATGATAAATTTGACGAAGATCACATGGTGGCCATTTCAGTATTACAACCTTTTCTAGCAAATCATAGAAAGTACATGTTAAAGAATAGGCAAAATTTGACCTGTTTGGTATTTCTGAACTTATAATAACTGACAATAAACAGATTTCTGAGCTCTACACTGGACAGGGTTCTTCTGAACTAAAGGGTTTACATGCACTTTTTTTACTTGTTCATCCATTTTATTAAATTCATCTACATATATTTTGATGGCATGTAACATTTTCAATTTACTTATGACGCCGTTGCAATTCAAAGGATTTCAATTAATTTTCCTGGGGAAACTTATTCTGTATTTGTATGACTGTGATTTTACCGTCTGTTTTTCAAATAAAAAACGGAAATTATTACCTGTCATATGTTTTGACTTATGGTAGGTATCAACAAATTGCGCGTAGTCGTTTTTGAATTTCTTGACCTCTTCCGCAAGTGTATCGAGAGCTTCTTTCAAATTTTCGTTGGCTGCAATATGGAAGTGCGAAGGTTTACCTTTGCTTGAACAGATTCTTACACACGTAGAATATAAATAACAGAAGAGAACAAACATTATTGTCACGCGCATTTTTGAATAGCGTGTGCTCTTCTTAAACACTGTAGCTTTCTTTGAACTCATATTTAAACTCAAAGTGAATAAATAACAGTCTAGGAAGCCAATATCAAGAAATACATACCCTCTCCGAATGAGTCGAGTCGCTTTTCGATCATTTCAAATTTTTTCCTCATTTTTTCCTCAAGGCCAGTAATCGCAGATGACAATTTGTCAATTTTAGTCTCCATTTTCTGAACTTGCTGAGAACTTGCCATGTTCCTCGACATGCTTTGAACGACTTGATCACTTTGTGTAATCTTCATCGATATGCTTTGAAGCTGCTTCAGAATTTCGGCCGTCGAATCTGTAGAGGATATCGAAAATAGCAATTCGTCTTGATATTAAAGTGTCCTATGACGTTAAGCTATTCAATTCTCTTAAGGTAAATCGCGTCTCGGGGATAGATATTCAGGCTCTCAAACTTTGCAATTCTCTCCTGATATACCACTTGTGGGGGTCTCTTTTAGAAGCTCTTGGAGAAAGAAAAACTTTTACCGGCTTAGTTTTTCGAAAATCGATTTTTTTTCTTCATAGAGTTATACAGGGATGGCGGCCATTTTGAATCTCAATATCGGTTAATATTGGGTAATTTGTTTCTCTAGTACTAAAATTTGCACGGTGACACCTTATTTTTATTCTTGATTTTGAAGGAGAATTGTTGAAAGATTCCTTAAGGAAAGTTTGAGCAAAAGTTTAAGTCGTTCACTTTTGAGGCGCATACTACCTGAAACTGCTCACACATAGTCTATTGAAATAATGACATACTCCAGAGTTAAATCTTTGCCAGTCTTTCGTGCGTGTAAATTTCGATGTAACAATCCTTAATCATATTTTATGGTATGAACAGTTTTGCCTCATCAGTAGAAATTAGAACACAACGTGGTTGGCCGGACGGAATTTAGGCATTTATACAGGCCAGTGGCTAGAGCAGTGGACGCACGATCAATGGATGGTAAGTTCGAGCCCCGGCATGGCAATGATGTTGTGTCCTTGTGCAAGGCACTTTATTCCTCATTGCTACTCCCTACCCTGGAGTGATGGGTACCTGGTAGGACAGTGGTTGTAATGTGTGCGTTTAGCTCTGCTGCGCTTGTTGGCTGCATATGCGAGCTTTTGTTTGCTCCCAAGGGAGTTGAGTGGTATAATACTATGTCCAGTGATCAGGGGTAATAATAATTGTAAACCGCCTTGAGCATATGTACTTTTGGAAATGTGCGCTATGTAAGAACCCATTGTTATTATTATTATAATTATTATTAAATAAAGTTGATAGACCGCGGCACGCATACACACCGAACCCTGTCTAAGCAAGTTGCAATTTCTAGACCGTAAAAACATATATTGCCATTATGAACAACCATATATGGTGATTAAGACCAATTTACAATATAAATCGAGTGGTAAGAAGAACAGAATCATGTGTGTATATCTGACCTGCATTTTCTGGCATTTACTTGCATGGAATTGGAGTTGCTGTACCCGTCGTGATGTTCTGTCACTAATTGTCATCAGTGAAACGTTTCATGAAATTTTGTTCAGTATTTCTTTATATATATCGACAATGTAATTACTGTCTCCATAGGAAATCTTTACATGAAAAAAGGATGTTTCATAACTTTATCAATATGCAAACCACACTTACAAAATCTAATCAGTTCTTGCCATAAGCATATGGTACCGGTACCTGTCTACCAAATCTGACTTGAATCCGTTCAGACGTTCATGCGTTATCGTGAAAACAGACAGACACGCACACACAGGCAGACAGACAGACAGACATCGCGACGACATTAGCTCACGTGTGTGAATACGTGAGCTACAAACAGCTCAATCCTGGGCTGCTGCAATGGCTTAAAACGCAATGTTATTTGCATATGAAAGCACGGCAGTATAAACCGCTTTCAGGATTAGTAAATTCGTCTTTCGTGACATTCGGTGTGCTTCAGTTTGCATTGATACATGAATTGAGCTATTTTTAGCTCACGTATTCACACACATGAGGTAATGTCATCGCAATGTCTGTCTGTCTATCTGTCTGTCTGTGCGTGTCTGTCTGTTACACAATAACTGAAGAATGCCTGAACGGATTCTAGTCAGATTTGGTAGACAGGTAGCATACAATAAACAGCTCATTTGCATATATTAATTAAGTTTTGTTATTAGTGATTTAACTCCGACAGTACTGTGCAAAAGTTGATGAAACGTGATTTAACTCCGACAGTACTGTGCAAAAGTTGATGAAACGTGCTACATATAATGGTCTGACTGATATCTGCATGTTCCGTAAAGAGTACTACTATGGAATGAATCTGTTGTAAACCACGTCACTTCACATCTGGGTTAATTTAAAAAAATCAATTGATCATCCAACAGACGAACGTTCATTGACTGGATTAAGCACCCATAGCCCAACCAATGGGGCAATTAGGAGTAAAGGGCCTTGTTTAAGGACAAAACACCGTGCTGGAACTCACCCTCTCGAACTCATTGTCCTCGGACAGTGATCAGTCCGTTACTCTGGACTTACCGGGTTGAGAACTCATTGTCTACTGGTAGTGCGACCGGTACCCTAACCACTGCCCTACGGTGCCTCCCTTTACTTGTTAATAATTTTAGAACAATTAACCGACTCTGAGTACTACTAAAGAATAAAGCGGATCAGTGATGTCTTATTATACAGCTTCTATGTAGACCAGGAGTATGTGATAAAAAAGTCCAGTGCAATAATAAAGTGAGTCAAAACATATGCAGAATCGAAATATCGAAAGAAAAAACTTGGGGTTAATCAACGTAAGGAAAAATTATCGAAAAGAAAGAATAAGTGTATACATAGATAATGAACATTTAGAATAATGCACCTTGAGTTTGAATTTAGATTGCATTTTTTGAGCTGGATGGGAGGTTAATCACTTGAAATCCCAATGGAATGTTTTCCTTGAAGGTATCAAAGTCACTATAAGAATGTCCTCATTTCTTTCATAGTGACCTGTTATACATTTATTGACTGGCTTATGTTATTGAATGTACTCAACATATCATCAAAAGAAAGGTGAGATGATACAGGGGTATTATCACGGAACTGACATAACGTAATTTCTTGTAGCTATTTAACGGCAATATTGAAGAAGCCTTGACATAGACTGGATAGTTTACAAACTGGCATAATCTTAAAGGGTCCTTATGGTTCTAAAAGCTGACGCTAAATTCCCCTAAGAAATTGCATGGATTTTGCAGATTAATATACAAAATCTTCCTGAAATATAACAATAACACTTTATGAGAAAAAATGCGTAAACAAAAAAACCCGAACAAATATAAGTCAACAGACGTACCAGAAGTGCCGGATCCAGGGGAAGCAGAGGATGATGATATTGCAACACCTAAAATTAAAGGTATACTTAATAATAAAAAATATACAGTCATTTCAAAACAATATCTGATTGTTTCTAGAGATCTGATATCGCGAGTTTTCGATTATGAATCCACTTTTCTATATACGCGAAATCTAATTTTGAACACACTGAATTGACTCCTCCAAAAGCGCAATAAGAAACAAATTTTGATAGAACCAAAAACAAGAGAAAATCAATCAATGCAAAATAAAGTCTATTGTTGTTAATTATTAAAATGCTGTATAGTCACAGAATTTGAAATGCAGAAAAAACCATGGTTATCTGTCCCACAATGCATCCTCGCCGTTAGGTTACGGGTACATCAATATGCAGTTTCTAAAGCGAGTGCAGTATTGTTAACGAATCGAACAGTTATCCAACATACTCTTCATTAACTCACCAAGCGTTTGTAGGTTGAGTCCTGGTCGCAGAATGTTCAACACATTCTCACGGTGTCCAGTTTTGTTAAGGACTTGAAATAGTTGTTCATACCCGTCAACGTGAGCTTTGAAAATTCCTAGGACATAGGCTAGGCGAGGTTCTCCAGATTTTGTCTGAAAAGATGAAGTAAGATTTTGAAATAAAGTAAGAACATTACAAGAGTATCATTAACAACGGCAACAACAATAACAAAGTGACCAACAACGACAACAACATATGCTTGGAAAACAATAACGACAGCATCAAAGACAACAGCAACAGCAACAACATCAATAACAAACATAATAATAACAATAATCATCATCACCACCATCATCATCAGCAGCATAATCATCAACTTTTACTTCAATATCGACAAGAACAAGGTTCCTTAAGATTTAGTCACGATTATTAGTGTTTTCTTCGATGCACAAGTGAATACTGAAATTGAATTCAGCATAATGTCGTATTTTTGCACATATATCCTTTTTTCATCAAAATTACCAAAGCAATATGTCCTCTTTTGCATGTGTTCATCATCGGCACTCTCTGAGTACAGGCGATGGTGACGTATCTAATCGTCATTCAGTATTTTAAGACAGGACTTAGTGATACATAGATTACATGAGAAACGGTGACCGCAAACTGACCTGCATTTCCTCCAGATGTTCTTTCGTGATGATGCCCGGATATAGTTCGCAGGTTTTTTGCACAACATTTCCCACTCGTATTTTGTCTGACAGATATTTTAGACTCTTTGTTAAAATTGCCTGTTGCCTTTCGTCCATTTTAAATAAAATCACTGTAAGAAAGAAAAGATACAGTTTACACTCTAGCCTTAGGTCGACCACATTAGTTACGATCTAAATTACTCTTATTGACGGTATTTTTTAAGTTCCGCTAAATACTGTAAACAAGCCATTGACGGTACTCAAGTCAAATTACTTTATTGAGGGTAGTTCTTTTTGTGACGTTAAATACTGAAAGGTAGCCGCTGACGGTACGCACATCATATGACTCTTATTGAAAGGGGTTCTTTTTGTTACGCTTAATAAAGAAATGTAGCCATTGATGACCTTACTAACATCAAATGACTCTTATTGACTGTATCTCTTTTTCTGACACTAAATACTGAAAGGTAGTCACTGACGTTACCAACATCAAATGACTTTTATTGACGGATTTTATTTTAGTGACACTAGATACTGAAAGGTAGTCATTGACGGTATTATAATCAAGCGACTCTTGTTCACGGTATTTTTGATGCTAAGTACAGAAAGGTAGCCATTGACGGTATAATAGGCAATGGCTGTGATTGACGGTATTTCTTTTTGGGATGCGAAATTATACATGGTAACCATTGACGGTACTAACATCAAATGACTCTTATTGATGGTATTACCTTTTGTGACGTTAAAAAAATGAAAGGTAACTATTGACGGTACTAACATCAAGTGACTTATTGTTAGTATAAATGACTCTTATTGACGGCAAGGGTTAAACCGTTACTAGGGTATATTGACATAAATATTCATTATTAGTCATGAATATTTATACGAGCGCAGCATTCTATATCGAAACACTACCTCGTTTCTATACAAATCCGACTACCTATCTTAAAGGCTACGTCAGCCGCTGAACGTAAAGTGTACATGTGCACTTCAAATTGTAGCAGGTTGTAGCGTACGATCGATCGACCGTTTCACGGTAATTTGATTTCCCTCTTAAAGTTTTTATGTCGGCGTAGGGGCGTGAAATTGTTTTTGTCTCCATAAAAGACGGATCGAAATCAATTCTTGACTGGTTTGGTTTCGAATGTGGAACGGAACTGGATTTTCTTCAGCTTTTCTGCGATCCGCGATTGATCACGTTAATGGATGTACACCAGGGCAAGTAGGTACAGTGAAATATTTGTTGTCGAATGCTCAAAATAGTTCGTATGATCTTACTACCTATACGATTATTACACTTGACTGTGTTGGCAACTCCTCAATTTAGGCAGTATGTCTAGCTCCCGTATTGCCATCGATTCAACGCAAACCTCTGCGTTATTTGTGCACTTTTCATTTTGAAAATTGATAGATAGCTGCAATTTTAATAGTGTACGTTTTTTCTTTGACAGATAATCCTTGTTAGCTCTCCATCGCTGTTGCTTCGCAATTTTGGCTTTTCATGGCTTATAAATACTACATTTTAAAAGTTGAACTTTGACGGATGTGTCTATCAAAGAAGTTGTGGCCACAAATCTTATTGTTAGTTTACACAGAACACATTGATTTTGCTGTAAGTCTTGATAAAAATGTTACAATATTACAACCAAATTCATTTTAGTGTATAGAAAAACTGTTAAGAACAACAGCAACACTAAAATCGATGTGGTTAACGATATTTCAATTACAGTCATTAAGAAAGACTATATCATATTACACTGCCAGTTGCAATTATCAGCTACGCGGTAATAGAGGAATCAACTTATTCTACAAAAGCGGAAACATTGTTTAACAGGAGGTCAGAATAAGGCAAAACAACACCAACCGATCCACAAAAAACACCGGCACTGACGTCTGACTTCCTGATAGACAATGTTTCAACTTTGGCAGACGGAGTTGATTAAAATGTAATTAAAATCGTGTACCAAATCGATTTTAGTGTTGCACTACATCATCAAGTTTATTGTTGTTCTTATCAGTTTTTCGATACACTAACATGAATTTGGTTGTCTTGTGGTTCATAGTGACACACAAGAACTCGGTCAAAGTAAACGTATACTATAAAGACTGTGCAACTACATCAAAAAACAGGATGGTTGGACAGTCTCATAGACATTACGTTTACTTTTTTGTACGTAGCATACAAGTTTTGTAGACAACATTGTAGATAAAAAGAGCCGACTCATTTGAGTGTCTGGATAGAACACACGAGGGAATTGCTAAATTACTTGTTGAGTTGATAGTAGAGGCTGAAGTTAATTAGGACAGCACTCTGGCTAAACAAACCATAATACAACGTAAACGTACTGATGGCAATCTGTTTTTATAGACACACAACGATAAACAGTGGAGTGGAGTGTTACATGATTGGTATTTCACTCAAATGAGTCGGCTCTTTTATCTACAGTGTTATCTACAGAACTTGTGGGGGACTTACAAAAAAGTAAACGTTATGTATATGAGACTGTTCAACCATCCTGTTTTTTGCTTAAAAATGGGGTCTGTAGCAGATCTATTGACTAAAATATTTTCACAACATACCTGTTGGCGAATTACAAATAGTACAAAGCGAGAAGTGCGATGTGAATCGTCTTCAGCGACATTCAAATGACATCACACCATGCTTTCGTCATAGGTCAGCTGCTAGCCAATGGATAGATTGTGGTTAATGCTTGGGTTATCTGCCGTGATTGACAACCGTAATGTACGTGTTTTTCATAGATATAGTCGATGTATCATCAACGCACAGGTATTACCCAGTCCTCAATCTCCTTAGCTACCTACAAGTAAAGTGCAACTTGAAACATTCACACTTTTAACAAAACCAACAAGTTAAAGTTTTATCAACTTTGATGACGTAAATCCAGATACATATCCCCAAGTAGGAAAAATCGTTAAGTATGCAAATTAGTAATTAGTAATAAAAATACCACATCACTTTAAAATTACCATAGTATCGTCACTGTACATAGCAATTTTCATCAATTTTGATCGTCTATTCAGACATATCACTAACAAGGGAAGTTCGATAAATATTCAAAATTAATAACAGCTGAAATTAAAATGCTAAATGACTTTCAATAATGTTATATTATAGTAATTCCTATATACATAGCAATTGTCGTCAACTTTCATCGAGTCAATACAGATATATATTCCCAATTAGAATTTTTTCAAATATGCGAAATAGGGGAATAAGCTGAAGCAAAAATGCTAAGTAGCTTTGAAGAATGTTATTTAATAGTATCTCCAGTGTACATAGCAAGTTTCATTCACTAGGATAGCGTCAGTCCAGATTAATATCCCCTAATAAGTAAAGTGTGTTAAATATGCAAATTTGTAATGAGCTATAATTAAAATGCAAAACGACTCTCATAAAAATGACATACCATTATTGAATATGCGAACAAGCAATCAATTCACATGTCATCCGTATCTTTCACCGCTGATATTTCCTAGTTTGATCAACATTTGTAGAATCACATTGTAGGCATCGTGTATTTCAGTTTTCAAAACCATAAAATCAAAATCGAATTCCAAACATTTTTGCAAATATGTCATTTATTTAGAGTCGTGTCTGTAGGATTCTGGAAACTATGTATGCCGCCCTTACGATCAATAACACTAAAGCTTTTCATATTTTCCAATCGTCTGGTTACCATTTTGTAAACTTTTCTCAAATCAGTCAAGAAAGTTATAATCTACAGTTTTTTAAATACAAAAAATTATTGAAGGTGTGCCATTGAAGTTATCAGATCATGAAGATAAGCTGAAAGAAACCATTGTATTCTCAAAATCGCTGATGACAGCATCATCGACCGATGAATGAACAATACGCGCACACTTGGGCGGTTCCTGATATCTTAAACCCCTGTCTCTCTACCACATATAGACGGAACTAGCAAGAAAAACACCCTAAGTCCAAATAACACAGGGACATTATCTTTCAAATTGCAAAGAAAATCCGTGTTTGAGTCATGCTGTTAAAATTCTAAGCTGTGTGAAAGGGATTAAATAACATTCCTTATTTCTGTGCTTTTCATTACGCAAAATTAAACATGAGATTTGGTGAATTTAAAGTTTATATGTTGGACTGGTAATCCTTGTGTGTCCTCCGCCGTGGTTGCTTCGCAATTTTGGCTTGTCATTAATATCGATGTGTTCGACTAAAACCCCAATTGTTCGTTTAGACATAACATATTAATTTTGGTATAACGGTTGATAAACATGTTACAGCATGAATTGTAGTTTACTGTATGTCGACACAAAAAAGAACTGAGTTCAACTACAGGTGTACTTGAAGGACTGTGAACCTTACGATGTGCAACGTGTAAAGCCTTAATACACCGAAATACAAACACGCTATTTTCACTACTGACCTATTAGCGATTTATAATAGTACGCAGGAAATAGTGCGAGGGGAATTGTCTTCAGCGACTGGGTCGTTACATGAAAATTCAAATGGCATCACGCCACGCTTTGCTCAAAGTCCAGCTATCACCAATGAATGGTAGATGAAGTTTAATGCCTGCGTTGGTTGCCGTGGTCTGTGCTTTTCATAGTTATGGTCGATGTATCATCAACGCCAAGATATTACCCAGCCCTCAATCACTTTAGCTACCTACAAGTGAGTCACAACTGGAAATATTAACAGTTTCAACTACAGTAAACACTATTTTACCAGCCGCCTCTTATAAGTTTATCTTTCAGCATGTTTCACCCGCTTTCTCGCAGTTCACCCTTTTCAGAAATACCCATTAAAAAACTTAAGCCACAGTATTTCCATTGGTCTCAGCAAGAAAGCTCCTCGGAATTTCTACTTCATGACAAGACCCTTCCCTGCTCCGAGAAGAAAACATAAAACGGTTCTATGAGTTATCCACACCCGCAAATGTATATGCACGTCGTTCAAGGAAATGAACATAATGGTATAACTCAGAAAGCGACCACAAAGGCTAATAGTGACGCTGTTTCTCCTCTTGTAGTTCAGTTTTCAACAGCATAAGTGTGACTTCAGCTCCAAAAATGTTTGTTACTAAGTCGTTTTAATGTCACGGTGTCGTGTCTAGACGGTTCGAGCTAAATATAAATGCAGCACTGCGATTTATAACGTTGGTGGTTTTTAATATTTTAACAGTTGGAATATATGGTTTTAAAATACAACAAAGTATTGAAGGTGTAGTATTGAAGTTTTCAGATCGTCAAGGTAAGCTGAAAGAAACCAATTTATTCTCTAAATCTTTTATAATAGCATCCTTGACCTATAAATCCAAAATACGTGCACACTGGGGCGGCTAGTGATGTTCTAAATCCCAGTCTCTCTACCAAGTGCAGACGGAACTAGCGAGAAAAATAACTGAAATCAAAACAAGACAGGGGCATGCTTTTTGAGAATTACAAGCAAAATCAGTGTTTTAGTCATGTAGATTAGCTCTAAGTTGTGTGGAAGGGATAAACACAATTATTACTTGTGCGCTTTTCATCTTGCAAAATGAAACATGCGGCTTGGTTAATTTATGGTTTATTTCTCGGACAGGTAATCCTTGTTTGCTCTCCGCCATGGTTGCTTAGCAATTTTGGATTGTCATGACGTTTAAATACTGTGCTTTTAAAGTCATCCCAGACAGATGTTTCTCTAAGAGAAGTTTTGGCTAAAACCTGAACCATTAGTCTATACATAGCATATTAATTTTGACATAATACTTGATAAATATGTTACATCACAAAATGTAGTTCACAGTGTCGCCACACAAAAGAGCTGTGTTCAAAAAATGTATACTGGAATATCTGTGATCGATCGTTACGATATGCAACGTGTTAGACGTTATTGGACACAAAAAACAAACACTAATAAATGTTTCCCCCGGTTACCTTTTTGAGAATTTAAATTAATAAGAAGCTAAGAGTGCGAAGGGAATGAATGGCATTTAATTTTATTCGAATGATACCGATATCACAACACGCTTAAGTATGACCAATGAGTAGATTGTGTTTAATGCTTGTGTTGTTTACTGTAGTTGACGACAGTAATGTACTTGATTTTCATAGATATAGTCGATGTATCATCAACGTCAAGGTATTCCCCAGCCCTCAAACACTTTAGCTACCTGCCAGCAGGTGACAGTTTGAGACATTAATAGTTTCAACGTCTTGGAGCTACGATTAACCACTGTCCTGTATTAAGCTTTTTTATTATACAAGCTATACCTGTGGCGTGTTTGTGTGCCTCGTCAACGCCTGTTACTTTACCATGGCTATATCTGTGTAGTCTTTCAAAGAAAGTAGTCAATATCTGTTAGGCAGTGTCCCCAATCCCCACCATTTGTTTGTGTACCGTCTATTTACTGTCTGTTCTGTGCTGTTTTGTGTCTATGTTTACAACTATTTTATTACGAATTCTGACCTAGTGTTATCGGATTATGGATTGGTATGATTGCGATTATGTTCTACTGATCAATAACGCGGAGGCGTATCGTCCTGATCAAATAAGTTGTTAGAAGTTTATAAGGTAAAAGACGAACTTACAAATATTGTTCGGATACATTACTGTTGAACAAATTTGAATAACAATGATGCTTCATGATAATCATTAATTTTAAATTAATAACCTTTTCGAGTGTCAGTCTTTCAATCACTGAGAAGTGGTAATGCAGAGCAGAATTGTCTTTTTAACGACATATTCTCTGGCTTCAAATTAGATGTTAAATAACGGTTAGTAGTATCAACTGTGGGCTTTAATTCTTAATTATCACTAATGCTAAAATAGTATCAAGTTTTGGCGTTAATTCTTAATTATCATTAATGCTAAAATTGAAACATTGTACCCAAAATATGTATCCCTTAAACCCCCCCCCCCAGTTAACTATTGCTAACATAGTGAAATTTGTAATATCTGCTTTTTCGAAAATATATAGTATAAAGGGTTTTTATGTCATCTTTGATAGGAAATATTGATTAATATTTAAAAAAAGTGTACAACACGTTAAATATGTGAGGCCTCTGATTAAATAATAACATGTATCACATTCATTAAGGATACAAATAAAAAGAGTAGACAAAAGAGGAGAGGCAAATGGAAAGATACACTCTTGAAGGATACTCACATACAATTTGAACAGTATGCCTCTGACTTCGGGAGGACAAGAGTTACCCTGCTGAGGGTCCAGTGGTTCTACTTCTGAATGAAAATGACATGCGCGGTGTTCTACAGACATGGTACCACAAAGAGACCACGTGATGGTAACACAAATATACCGATCTGCAACCGCGTATGAACATACATGCGTTTCCATTTACGTTTGTGCGCGTGGTCCAAAAAAGGATTTGTGTTTCCAACACAATTTTAGATATCCTTCTTACTTGATACTGGTATGAGCGAAAATTAATAATTGCAGTTACATTCAAACTTCTTGATGCACTTTGTTTACGCACATGCCGTCAAGCCATATCGTTAGGAACCTGAAATCATTCGAAATTGAACAATTACCGGGCATAAAATAGTTTTTGTGGTAATTTGACTTTATAGTGGTCAAATTAATTTAGTTTTTGACGCCAAAAGGTGAGTGACCTTCCTAGAAGAGCGTATAGCTTTGAATACAGAGTGACGGGCGTGACTTACTGATGACCCTACCTAAAACGATAACACATTATATGACTGTTTTCATAAGGACGTTCCGAAATTCGCGACGAAATCGATAGAAATCGACCTTGCTCACTCCTTACTGCGACTCATAAAAAGTTGGTGCTAAGGAGTATTTGTAACCTTATCACCTGTAGATATTATTCCACTTCAAACGAGTGGTTACAGTACACTTTTAGAGCGAACAATTTACACATTACGGTGCCGAAACAGATTTTTATTATTTGAAGAACGTTTATCATGAAGTTTAGTATGGCCGTAGATATAAAACAGACTGGCGTGTGTAAAATGAGTGTTTTTCTCGTGTTATGCAACATAATCTAATCCCTTTGCAAAGGTTTTGAGGCCCGCCAAAAAGGGGTCAAAATACTCGCGCCGGTGTTCGATCGAGTTCAAGCCATACCAGTCAGTTTATCTCCATGAATTATACTTGTCCTTTGAAGTCAAATATGCTGAATTTACCGTCTTAGAAAGGAATTTGTAAGCGGATTAGGTAAAACATGAAGTCTTATTTTGCTTTGTAGACGAAGTTCTAGTGTGCCACATGGACCCACGTTGGCTCCGAAGACGCCATTTGCAACACAAACAGTGTATTACAGTAGAGAACAGCTGCTTGCCATTAGAACTAACTCCGCACTACCATCACCACCAAGTATTGCTACGGAAATTTCACGTCGTAGGAGAAGAGGAGAGAAGGGAGGAATTCGTGAAAGACTTAAACGACGTGGTAATAGAGTTCCTCTGCCAGGTATTATTTTCGGAAATGTTCAGTCGCAACGTAACAAGATGGATGAACTCCACGCAAATGTTCGATATTCATCAACATATAGAAACATTTCTGCCATTGCATTGTGTGAAACATGGCTTGATGACAATACCCCTGATAGTGATATTAATTTATTTGGATTTACCTGCTTTCGAGGCGATAGGACGATCGAATCCGGTAAAGAAAGAGGGGGCGGGGTTTGCCTGTATTTGAACGATAGATGGTGTAACAACGGTACTGTACGAGCAAAACTGTGCACTCCAGATATTGAATTTCTGACCGTCAGTATCCGACCGTACTATTTACCTCGGGAATTTTCAAAGATTGTTATTTGCGTGGCGTATTGTCCGCCGAAAGCAAATGTAAGAACAGCTGGTGGAATTTTAGCAGACCACATTCGACAAATAGAAACTGATTCTCCAGGTGCAGCAGTTATCATCGTCGGTGATTTCAATGAATGCCGGTTGAACAGGGTTCTTCCTGACTATCATCAGTATGTAAACTGCCCAACTCGGTACAACAAAATCTTGATTTCTGCTTTTCTAACATTGCTAATGCCTACTATGCTCGAAGACTTTCTGGGCTTGGAAAATCTGACCACTGTATGCTACACATGGTGCCATCATATCGACAAAAACTGAAACGAGAAAAACCAACGAAAGTTTCGATGTTACAATGGACACCTGATTCAATTGAAAGACTACGTGCTTGTTTGGATTGCACCAATTGGGATGAGCTTTATGATGGAGATTGCAACAATTCAACGGAGGTGATAACTGATTACATAAATTTTTGTATTGATTTATACATACCGGTAAAGACTGTCAAACGTTACTCAAACAATAAACCATGGTTTACAAGTAGTCTAAAACATATAATACAGCTTACACAGGAGGCATTCAGGAACGGAGATAAACAACGACAAAGAGAAGTTCAAATATTACTGAAAAAAGAAATAAGAAAGAAAAAATATGAATATAAATGCAGAATAGAAAATAACTTCCACACAAATAATGCGCATGACACCGGGCGTGGAGTACAAACAATAACAGGATATAAACCATTGACGAATTAGTTGGGAGTTTCAAAGAAAAGAGATTTCGCGGACGAACTTAATGAATTTTATGCGCGATTTGATAAGGATGACAATGAACACAAGTTAACTGATGAACTCATTACCCTGGGTGACCAAGGTGTGGATGACAAAGCAAATATTGTGATAAGTTTAGAGGAGGTGTGTAGACAGTTCAGAAATGTTAAAGTTCGTAAAGCCGCCGGTCCCGACAATATCAAAGGGAAACTTCTTAAAGAATGTTGTATCCAGTTAGCTCCAATTTTTACCAAACTCTTCCAACTGTCTCTTGATACCCATACGGTCCCTCGCTACTGGAAAACAAGCTGTATCATTCCCGTTCCAAAAGTATCAAGGCCAGATAAACATAATGACTTTCGACCCGTCGCACTCACGTCAATCCCAATGAAATGTCTTGAAAGAATCATCCTAAAATATTTGGTTTCTCAAACATTACCGTACCAAGACCCACTGCAATTTGCTTACCGCCAACACAGGAGTACGGAAGACGCAGTTCTCTGTCTTCTACATACCCTCATACAACACCTTGATACTTCCAATGCATCTGTTCAAATTTTATTTGTGGACTTCTCAAGTGCATTTAATACTATTTCACCAAACTTATTAATCTGAAAATTGAAAAATATGTCAGTAAACAGGCAGTTAATTTATTGGGTTGCAGATTTTTTGGTTAGGAGACCACAGTTTGTCAAGGTAAATTCAATACGATCGCATGTGCGATTGACAAATACCGGCTCGCCTCAAGGCTCGGTTATATCACCGTCATTATTTACCATATTTACATCTGATTGTACCCCCATACATGCGGACAGTAATGATAAGCTTTACAAATTTGCTGACGACAAGGCTTTAATTGGCCTCATTACAGCAGATCGGGACACAATCTATAAGCAAGAAGTGGACAGATTGGTTACATGGTGTGATGATAATAACTTGTTTTTGAATGTAAAGAAAACAAAAGAAATGATAATTGATTTCAGGA
>LD533295.1:30458-41902 GCA_001465055.1 Ptychodera flava | reverse complement strand
AGTTTCATCGAGGAATGTTGAAGTTTTTCAATTTTGAGGCGCAATTACTACCTTAAGTTTGAGAAGTTAGTGTGAAGCAGTACTTGAGTGCTGTCTTTTTGAGGAAATAGTTTCTAAAATTAATGAATAGGAAGTAGAAATCTGGCAATACCAATAGGGGGCCCACCCAGTAGGCATGTCAACCTCACGGCGGCTTGAACACCTCACTGATTATTTACATATGCTAAATTCTTAATTGACTGATGCAATTATGTTTGGAACAAAAAATTGACAATAGATGGTTGATTTATTCAGCAGAGAACTGAAGCTTCCTGTAGCATACTAGTTATATAATATCAATTATGTTTACGATTTCAAAATGTGACAACAGTCACATCATTGTTCATTGCAGAGATGCAAAAACTGGTAAAGCTTTGGCACACACATGCATGGTCTACACAATAACAACTGGTAAAGTTATAGAATCAACAAATGGTTATTGCTTACACTGACTGCAAACAAATCAACAACATTGGTTTCAAAGAATGTGGAAACAAAACTATTATAAACTGATATAAACAAGAGACTTGAAAGTGTTCCCATGTTTCAATATATGTTGCAGTTGTCTGTAAATTGGTATATTTCTTGAAAGTACTGTGACAAAATTACAATTCCATTACAATTGTCATGATCAAAATCAGCAATTTTCATCATCTACAGCAGCTAAAAGGATAAGTATAAACACTAGTAATTAGCAGAAATGAAAATCAAAATGCTAAATTTCTTGCACTGCTGTAATATAATTGCATTGTTACATTGTTTGGCAATTTTTAGTTGTCTATCGTCAAGTCCTACAAGTTAATTTTAAGAGTTCATTACATATGCAAATTATTGATAGGCTGACATGAAAATGGAAATTTTTTTATGATCATGTAATTGTATCATCGTTGTACATGGCAATATATATATATATATATATATATATATATATATATATATATATATATATATATATATAATGTCTGCGTGTGTATTGTGCAAGCACACAGGAAAATATATCCACTTGCCCTTTATCTATGGGTGGGTATAATTATGTCATAATGAAATAAATGAAATCATATATGCATTTATATTATTTATGTGAACATGAAATTAATATGTAATTACACTATTGTAAAATCAGCTGAGGCAAACACTTAAAACAGTGAAATACAAAGCAGCAAAACCTGCAACAAAGAAACTTTATTGAGACTCAAAACTGAAAACTCAAGTTTGGAGATATTACTTCTATTATCCCAGCAATAAAAAAGTCAGCAAGAGAAGGTGTGGCCTCTGGAACACATTTTTTTTCAGGATGGCCTTTGGATGCAAATTTTAGACTCCATCAGAAATACTATGGTTCTTTGGTGAAATTTTTTGGAGAGAGACAGAGATTAAATTTAGAGTTCAATGTATCCTTCCTATAGCTGAATCCTAAGGGCGCATAATCATGGCCAGTAAATGTAGTAACCTTTGCTTTTTTAAAATTTTGTTCAGTTTTAAGGCTTGTTTCTTCCATCAGTCACCTCCCACATATTCTTGGAAACTGACTGAGATAAACCATCGGTCAACATACATTATTTTAGCAACAGTGTTATATTTCCGGACATTTCAAAAGAGCTTCCACATGCATAGAGACTTGTACATCTCATGGACAAAAGAATAGGCTATATTGCTTCACAGATTAAATTTTCGTTTTAATACATACCTCTGATGGGCATAGTTCACAATAAAGAGAAACTGTAAACAGGACTGAGAAACTTAAAGCCCCAATGGCTGAGAATGTGTAGTGAAATGATCTCAATCCTCAGTTTTCATAGAGGTTTCATTGAATAAAACCCATTAAAGACTGATAAAAGTGTATAACGATGTCATAAGTGTTGAAAGTGGTATATGCTGTCACATAATTTTAGATTTCCTGGCATTTTCAAAAACTAATCATGTGTCAAAGGTAATAAAGATTACAACAGTAAAATGTTGTCCATCATGTGTTGTGTATTCAAGTAAACGGCATCATGTTTGTTTACTTATGATCACAATTATGTATATTAGGAAATAATGCATCATGGGTGTCATTCTATGAGTGTTGCACCCATTTATTATTTAGCCTGTTAAAGTGCGTAGGCATAGTCCAAATCAGCAAGCAGTGATACTTCGATGCATTTCCTTCAGTTAGCACATTTACACGAACCAACTTTGGTTTAAAAATAAAATCATGAAAATAATGCTTAAAATTCACAGCTATTGGAGCTTTAAACTTCAATATTGAATACTGCTGTGAATTTTCAAGTGTATTGTAATTAGGACACCCAGAGACAAGGTCAATAGATGGCTTTTAAAGAGGTTTTTTAAAATTATTCTATGGTAATCAGCTGATCATCTTTGAAATTGTTGTTTTGAAATGTTCAAGGTAGTTACAGATAGACACCTTGAATTCAGATATGTCATCTTTCCTCAGATCATGTGCATTTATTTTATCACAAGAATGTACACTCAGTTCCGGAGGTATAAACATTTGAACATATTTACAAATACTATGTCGCAACTTATTATGATTTAATAAATGGCATTTTAATCGATGTGCAGCAAAGGACTCTAATCATTTGTTGTTAGGAAAAAACCCACGAAAATAAGAAGGGCAAAAAATAGTTGTCATATATCACACAGTGAAAAAATGTACAATGGATCAGGTATAGAAAAATAATGCTAGCCCTCATCAATCTTCCAGACCACCCCCAACCCCCCCCCCCCCCATATCGAATGGTGGACCCCTAATGTTGTGATTTTTTTTATGCAACTCATTCAGACTTTGCATTCATCATTAACTTAGCGATGTAAAATGTGCCCTTCCCTTAGGCCAAGTTTGTAAAATGTGATTCCCCGACTGCCTTCATGATAACTGAACCGGGTCCCTTATCTGGTGCCGAAAATGATTCTTGACTACGGACTAGAATCGGAAACACAATCAGAATCACATCATGTTTTCGCATGTCACCTTGGACTCGCAGAGTAGTTTTACCTTTCCAAAGTGATTTCGATCCTATGGTTTGAACGTACCGCTGAAAATGTCATCAGCACAACTCTGCAGTAGTACTATGGACAGTGTCACTGTCACTGCATACCAGCAGTGACAGTGATAGCTCTGACTCTGACGTAGTTGAAGAAGAGTTTGGGTCATATGACGCTCAGGATAGTGAAACATAGTATGTACACAAGATCACGAAGACCAGGAGACTTATCAGTTACCAGGGATTTTTGAACTCTGGCATATGAGAATAATCAAATAGTAGAGAAAAAAGATGATGTCAGCGTGCTTGATTTTCAACAAATGTACGATGAAAAGTCACGGTTTTTCTTGAAAATTACTTAAAATCAATATATGCAACCTTTTATTTCAAGTTCATACAAGCACGATTGGAACTAATTTGGGATAATTGGATGTTGAAGTAATAGTCCGGCAGCCAGTGGGGTAAACCTTGCTTTGTGGTCTTAAGTTTTTTTCTCGGTGGATTTCGTTTGTCAAGACCACCACAAAAAGAAATATAATTACTGGCCCCCTGTCAGCATTGAGCAATTTGAGAAAATTAGCATAATCAAAATGGCAGCCAGCTTATTGCACTTTGTATGAGAAAGAAGACTCAAATGGCTTTATACATACTGTAACTTTGTTTTTCTCGTTTAATCCCCAAGCAGTTGCTGACGGCAAACTGGAACATAAATATTGGCATATATTATTTGAATGACATGCTAATTTGCATAATTTCAAGATGGCGGCTAGCTGTAAACATGTCTGGCAGCCAGCTGCTAGTGGGGTAAACCTTGCTTTGTGGTTTTAAGTTTTTTCTTGGTGGATTTCGTTTGCCAAGACCACCACAAAAAGAAGTATAACTACTGGCCCTATGTCGGCATTGAGCAATTTGAGAAAATTTGCATAATCAAAATGGCTGCCAGCTTATTGCACTTTGTATGAGAAAGAAGACTCAAATGGCTTTGTACATACTTTAATTTTGTTTTTCTCGTTTAATCACCAAGCAGTTGCTTACGGCAAACTGGAACATAAATGTTGGCATATATTATTTGAATGTCATGCTAATTTGCATAATTTCAAGATGGCGGCCAGCTGTAAACAATTCTTTGTTAAGCGTTACTCTACATTATGATCATTTACTGTACTTTGTGCAGTTATTTTAATACAGTAGCTACATCACTGTTTTAATAGTTGCACGTACATAAACTTCTTTTTCTGTTGCAAATTTAATGTTGATAAACAGACATGTAAGCAGCCGACTAGTTTAGTTTTCGCCCATTGTAGAGTACTTGTCTGTTTACTTGTAAAAGACATAAACTGATGCCGACAGTGTTCTGGTAATTGTGTTTCACTCTGCCAAGAGCCTCTGTTATGTTTCTAAGTAAGTTAGTGATCTTTATGCCTTGGCTAAAACCAACCTGAGTCGTGATTTTCTAACCGAAACAATGATTAAGTAAGGTGGGAACATTTTCCTAGCTCGACTATCAATGCATTTTATGTACATTTAAGAAAAAAAGTTGTGATTTACAAGTTACTTTCGAGGTTGATATGGAATCTGCTGGCGTCACATTGAATCCATGATTAGTCACACTTTGTGTATCAAAAAAAGACTATGGGTTCGGAGTACAATGACTTATAGAAGATATTTCCAAAGTTACTCGGGTTCTCTAATGGTAAAAAGGGGAAGGCGGCTCAACACACCATACTATTTTTGGGGATGTTCAGTTTTTTCGTATGTTACTCTTAATATGTGTATTTTTGGGGGTTTAATTTATTTTTGGATGTACTATGACGATTCGTCGTTCGGTCTGTAGTGTCAAAAATCATTTGTGATCCATTTTAACGTGCATTTCGAAACTCTTAAAAGTGAGTTCTTCTTCAGTATCTTAATATTGTTATCCTTATTTCGTTCGTGTATGACCTCTAGAATTACATTTGTTCATTTAGTAACGAAACTATTATTGATATATTTGGATCTGAATCCAATCCAGTGTGAGATTGTATATTTGTATTGTGTGTGTATGGCCTGTTTTGCTTTGGATATTGTTGAACTCTCTTGTTCTTTACTTATGTGTTTATTTGTTTGTTTGTTTTTTCTCTTTTTCGTTGATCTTTTGCGTTGATTTTGGCTCTTACTACAAGTAATTCATCTTTTAAGTTTTGTTTTTCTTGTATGCTATTATTGGTTTTTCAGGGAACAAAAACTGAAGACGTTCATCGCTTTCTATTATTTTCCATTTCATTGTTAGTGCTTTTATATCGTTTGTTCTAATTTGTGGACTGTATTTGGTTACGTATGTATATTAGTTTTGTTATTATTGATTTTCCCTAGTTTGAGGTATGATTCGCACTTTGTGTGTCCAACTCCTTTTTCTGATTGTGCGATTTCTGTGGTCTTATAACCTTGTTTTTGTTTTGTTTTTGTTTTTTGTTGAAAATTCAACTTTCTTGTCAAAGTCTTGGTTATTATTATTATATGTTGTTACACGGGCATATCTCAGCAATTTACCTTAATTTAACAAGTAAAAATACCTTTTTGGGTCGCACGAGTTTCTGGCTAGATATTGAAATGGTCCGTTATTTTGGTGTGAGTTTTTGTGTCGAGAATTCTCCCTTTATTGTATCGTTGACTTTGTAAATCATAAATGACACTTTGAGGAGAATACTCTATTGTAAATTTGAAAGTTCAGTGTAACTTATTGATGTTAGCCATAAATTTACATTCAGCTCAGTTTCTGTTCCCGTATAGATCATGAAAACATCATCTCTGAATCGTTTCCAAGAGGAAAGTCTGCTTCTGTCTAGTTTAATGACCTCAGTTTCAAGGTTGTAGAATGTTGTATCAGCGATTTCCGGCGAAACTGGTCAACCCAGGCTACAGACACAAATCTGTTGGTAGACGTTTCTGTTAAATTCAACCGTGTTATGTTGCAGAAATATTGTTAGTCATTCTTTAGTGGAACGCTTCGATCTTTTCGTTATATTTTATAGCTGTAATTGATAGTTGATACTGAATCAAGTGCGTTTGTGACAGTTTGCTTCAGTTTGTTGAGTATTTGTGTACATCGAGATTACATCAAGTAACTAGTAATGCATTATGTTGTATTGTTATCTTGCTTAGTTTGTTGGTAAAGTCCGTTGCGTCTATAATGTACATTGGCTGGTTTTGTACAATCAGTTTTAAGAAATAGTCTATCTTATGTATTCCGATATTTTGTGTGTTGGGCTAGAGCAGCCATAAATAATTTGGACCGTGACGACAAATGAATTTTGCTGATGCTGGTGACTTTTTGAATTTTTGGAGTGAATACTGCGTTAGTGTGCATATTATGTGTATTCAAGGGATCATGATATTTGAACTTATCATTTGTCTATTTGTTTATTTTAGTACATGTCCTTGTAGTTTTCTTGTTGTGTTGTCGCTGTCATTTACATGCACTTTTGTATCGTAATCTCTTTTGGCTTAAAAGTCTGTGACTTTCTTCAATGATATTGCTATTCCATTTCCCCAGTCTTTATCTAATGGTTTTATGGTAATGTTATGGTTCAATTTGATAGTGTTTTAATGGCATTTTTTCTGCCTATGTTATGTTAGATTTGGTTGTATTTAAATGAATTTCGGAATTTTCCAGGGATAAGCCTCTATTCAATGTTATTTCAGGAGTTAATAGTTTAACACAATTGTAACTAATTTGGTATGATTGGATGGTGACGTAATGTCGATTTAATCTTCAAATGTAATCTAATCTGCTTTTCTTTTTATATTACACGCTTGTTTTTATGAGTAATTTGCGATACTGCAACGTTCAGCTATATGGCACCGAACACTTTTGAGAAATTCACAAAATATGAAAATCCAATTATCCCACATTAGTTCCAATCGTGCTGTTCATATTCCGAGAGATATTTTAATATATTTAGAGTTCTTAGGGATTTGTATTTGGTACGCCTGTTTGCGTCATATTTTTTGTTTGTTTCTTTAATTAATTCTTTTCTTTTGCTTCCATTATCAGAGAAGATTTCCTCAATCTGTTAAATTTTCTCTGTGTGTATTTTGAATATGATGGCGGCCTGGCCACCGTATTTCAATGGTAGTTCTTTGGCTGAAAAATTCGGTGACCCTGAAAAAGAGCCCTTTGGTTTGGTTTGGGGAAGTAGTTTTTTGTACGTAACAACTTATATTTTGAGTTTATGTAAGTTGTTATTTGACTTCTTCTTCGAAACGTCCGAGGAGCTTCTTTGCTTGTTGTATTCGGTCGTTTTCTGTGAGAGATTGTATTCCTTGTAAGACTGTTGTGGTATTTTCGTTTGCCAGTTATTGGACCGGTTATATTTGTGTTCGGGCACGTGTATAATGTTGACAGAGCTGTATGAAACACGGAGCCTACTTTTACCTCGTTGTAGACTTTTTGTTTCGCCATAGTGTCCCAACACTGTGTCCAAAATTATAGAAGACGAAAATATTAAACATATTACGAGTAATATAGGAAAACACTGAATATCCGCAAAAATAGTACGGTGTGTGGAGCTGCCTTCCCCTTTGCCGCACCAATTCATTTAGCATTGTAGCATTGTTTATAATCTACTTCGGTACAGTTCAAGCTTTCCTATAAAATATGGTTTATGTGTTAATTTATGCAAATTAGTATTTAAATTTATTCATCTATGATTACTAACCTTTTTTAGTTGAAGCATTAATAGAAATGTGCTTTTACTAGCAGACTTTAACAATATAAAGCCTACTTCTACTGCTTCCAATGGTAATTTGTGATAATTTTGTGTTAATTTATGCAAATTAGTGTTTAAATTTATTCATCTATGATTACTAACCTTTTTTTAGTTGAAGCACAAATAGAAATGTGCTTTTACTAGCAGACTTTAACAATGTAAAGCCTACTTTTACTTCTTCAAATGGTAATTTGTGATAATTTTGTGTTAATTTATGCAAATTAGTATTTAAATTTATTCATCTATGATTACTAACCTTTTTTAGTCGAAGCACTAATAGAAATGTGCTTTTACTAGCAGACTTTAACAATATAAAGCCTACTTCTACTACTTCCAATGGTAATTTGTGATAATTTGGCGGCCATTTTGTTTATGCTAATTATCTAAAATTGCTCAATACTGACAGAAATCCATATTTTTTTCACTTTGGTTATCTTGACTAGCAAAATCCGGTTAAAAAGAAACTTAAGACCCTAACACAAGGTTCAGGACAAAAAGTGGATTTGGCTGCCGGACTATAATGTTGATTTCATCATAGACCCTCGAGAAAAACAGGGTGTATGATTTCATCTACAAATGTAGTCTCATCTGCTTTTATTTTTACGTTACATACTTGTTTTTATGAGTAATTTGCAATATTGCAACATTCAGCTATACGGCACTTACACTTTTGAGAAATTTGAAAAATATGAAAGTCCAATTATCCCAAATTAGTTCCAATCGTGTTTACAGTGAATGAAATGTTAACATCTCGTCGTACAATAACATTAAAGTAAAACTTTTAACAGTAACGACGTCACCAATTTATTAAAAAACTGGATGACTAATGGAATATTTTTTTATTTACCAAATTTGCCATTATTACACCCATAATTTCTGACATTGAAACTTTTATTTGATGCATTAGTTTAACCTTCCAGTATTTTCAATTTTTTGAACATTTATAAGTGGCATCTAAGTCGTGTGTATGTCGTTCTTTTGAAAATATATTTTTTCGGTTGGTCACTGTGCTCAGTATTTCACAATTTGGCAAAATTTAGCGAGAAACTCACAATTTGCATATCTCTCTTGATTGTCAATGTGTGTGCTCTTTAGCTGGTGCCATAAACCTGGTCAGAGTTGATATACTCGAGTTGGCTTAGACTGATAAATCCAAAGTGTCCACTGATGCATTTCAAAATGAATCGATTGTGGCGGCTCTACAACGTGCTGGTAAGAGGTAGTGTCAAACATCTGCGAGCAGAACTATGCAATACATGTTTATTTTTCTCTGCGTGCACTCCTAATAGATTGTAGATATGATAATTTTCGGGGTATCTTGAAATTTTTTGATGATATAGACCAGGTACTAGAAAATGTTTTGAGGGTATTGAGGAGAGGATCTGAAAAAAATAAGATTTAAATCGCGATTTCTCCAGCCACCACCATTTTTGTGAACACAGCCTTAGATCATGGTACAAACCCGTCTTTGCGTTTCATGCATGGATAATTTGAACTTTCAGTTTCTGTACGCGACTTTAAAGTGTTTTGCCTTTTCATTTCAAGAGACTTTCAAGTCGTGCAGGCTCACAATCATAGACAGGAGACAGGGTAGGCTACTGTAAGCTGTGGGTCCATAGCTGTGGTGTTCTCGGACGGACGGAATTCCTGCCTTTTACGGGCTGATTTTGACTATTACGATTTTTAACTCCGCCACTTAACCAGCCCGTAAAAGGCAGGAATCCCGTCTGAAAACACCACAGCTATGGACCTACAGCTAGGCTACTTATGTTCTAGCAAAATATGTGAGTTAATGTTTCACGCACACCACACGCGCACTGGCAGAGACGAGGCAGTCGATTAGTTATTTGACCACAGAAGAAAAACCCGTAACGGAAAACACACACTTTTAAAAGAATGGTTTATTTTACACAACGCCTAAACATAAAGGAAATTCGTTTTAATAGTTCTCCCAAATTGAGACTTTGCATTACGTCCCCAAAGTAAAATCCAGAGAATGATAAATCAATAAATTAATTTGCTCACTTCCTCGATTGGTGTCACGGTGCAGAGAACTTCACCTGTTCCTTTATTATTATCTTGATGCCAAGTGGCGTTATTTCAGAGTCTGACTGTAATGCCTGTCATCAGATGAAGATTCAATGACACGAATCTAGGTAAGAAAACATTCACCTTTAGTTAAACCTGATAATAACCAAGCAGTCTACGAGGGTCACCGCAGGACTGGTGTACTTCTGAGTGCGGCCTCGAGCTTGTGATTAAGTGTTTGGAATTACTAGTAAACCTATCATGTTATCTACGATAACTAATAGAGTTTTTCTGCAGTACACTTAAATATATCAAAGAGGTAAATACAAAGCTCCTTTCTGGGCCCCATTACTTAGACAAGCACAAGATTGTGTCTAAATGATTATTTACGAACTCAAAAAGAATACTATCAGCTCCTGTACCTACGATATGTAACGCTTGTAAATCACCTTTAACGTTGAGAGATACTCTGAGGATACTTGGCTGAATATAGAAACTTGAAATTCTAACGTATTCCGAAATTAAACAAACTGGAAAATGTTAGCACACGGTACTTTTTAAATCCATATGCACTCACTGATCTAATCGCTGAATGCACATCTGTCCGTCAAGTACCAGTAATTGTCCATGAAATTGTGCATCTATCCGGGATCTAGGCTGATTTATCATGTAAACATATTTTGACCCAAGTGGATGTGCAAAATTTAATGGTACCATTTCACTAAATCGAAGTTGAAGTCTGCTTTCGCGAGAAAAGTAAATGTCTAGTTTAGGTTTCTAGTTGTTTGTTTCGTGTAACTGTATTTTAGTTAAGCCCAAATTAGATTGACACACTAGCGGAACAACTTGGAGACTAAATGATGTGAAGAGAATACCACAAACTAATGGACATGTAACAATGTACTTGAAATAAAGACCTCTGTGCATGATGACCATACAGGCTTCTAGCCCCCATCAGAAGTTGCCGCGTATATTTCGATGGGAAATTGTAGATCATGGTCGGGTACAATTGGCTGTGTGCATATATGTTATATATGCCACTCTTCCTGTTTCATAAGTAAGGTCCGTGACAAATGTATCGGTCACAGTGATTGATGTTTGTTGTCTTATAAAGTCCGCTTACAGCGCACTCATCGGCTGGACCCTTATCTTAGGTCTCATTGTACTATGTAATGATCAGTTAACGGCACTGTGATTGGCTGCCACATGTCTCTGTGTTAGCCTCGTTCTGTAACGTTTAATGTACTTCCTTGAAACCGTTGTAGTTACCAGTCATTTAGGATTTCTAAGTTCGACCGCGACGTGAAGACAAAGGCAGGGGCCCAAAGTTAACTAAAAAACATCTAGTCAGTCAATTTGGTATTTTTAACTTACAGTGCACGCCCGGTGTTCAGCGTTGCCATCTTTTACATTTGTAATCGTAATAATTTGATTTAGCCAGTACAGTAGCGCAAAGTAAGCATTTCCTTGTGAAAATTTGGAAATGTTTGGCCCAATGATGATGTATATTGTACAATGTGGAGAGAAGACTGGTACGAAACGATTGAATAACACTTACAATGTGGAAGTGTTCAGAAACCTGAAGTGCATGATTCTAACAATCATAACTGCCTGTATAGCGAAGAAACTGGCGAAATTTTGA
>LD533285.1:28642-49430 GCA_001465055.1 Ptychodera flava | reverse complement strand
GAGGTCTGATCTATTTTCCCGATTTAGAACCATAACTTAGACATGCCTCATGTGTTTCAAATTGGGAAAAACAACATAGACCTATGTGCCCATAGATCTTAACATACCGGTATACACTCCAGTGATACTTCTTAAAGACCACATTTACCTGCCTCATCAAGACTAATACTCCCCTATTTCAAGTGGGGACTATGTCATTGTCAATGACTTGTTTTTCACGGACTCATGGAGAAAATTCGAAAGAAAATGGAGTTGTTTCCTTCCGACGCCATACTGCATATCTGCTTTGATCAAATTTGGGGACAGCGAGACGCGATCGTGCACGGTAGGCATTTATTAGTAATTTGTTGCAACATTTCTGTCAATCACTCACTTTGTGTCATAAGTTTCAGAAACTATGTGGTAATGAAGAATGGGAAATGAGCAATGAAATGAGCAGACTGCAGGTGATTTAAGATTAAATGTTAAAATCTTCACTGCAAATAAAACCATAAGTGTGTCATAAATAGGCCTAATACAAACAAAACAGAATCATGTTCGTTTGTTTTGTTGTATGTGAACCATGTCTAAGACACACAAGAAAAGTACTGTTTCAGTCTCAGCTAAATGTCACCTCAGATGCCACCAGAGAACATCATTTCCACTCCAAAATTTCATTTTTCACCTTGCAAGAGGGGGGACACCCCCCTCTAGCACTCTCCCCCCTCGTTCGCTACGCTCACTCGCCGCTCCGTGGCTTCGCTCCCTCGCAGTCCACCCGTCTACTTTCTTAAATCACCCGGCTACTTTTAAATATTAGGACAACACTGGTATACTACACGGCAACTCAATGGACCTGTGCACGTACCCACATCGTCCGAGACGTTCGAATTCATGATTATTAACCGATCATTTACCTTCAACTAGATGAAATCTTGTCTATATTCTCAATTTTCGCTGACTTTTGACGGAATGACATCGATTTTTCATGCTCATATCCGATGTCTTTGAGTTCCGTGCAGCCAAGCAGAAATTGAGTCGATCGACATGGCCGCGACCTTGTGTCGACCCCAAGTGCTCTGATTTTTTTTTTTCAGAACTTTCAACAAAACCATTGCTTCTATTACATCTTACAAAAATGCGCTGTGCCATGTCTCCGCATTTCTAAATATCGTTGTTGAGATAAGAACATGACACAGCAGACCTGCTCAGCTGTTGTTAGAGGTCACTCATGGCAAAAGGTCGTTTAAATTAGCAGTGAGCATGGTGAGCGATTATGCATGGTTGCAACGTCAAAAGATTGCGATTTTTGCAATCGTGAATATTGCAAAAATAAATCCTTCGCGTATCGTTCTTTTATTGTTCGACGTAATGCAAGTTTAAAATGAAAGGACACACCTTTTATGGGTGGGAATGAGGCGATGCACAAGTGAAACGATACGGAAACGATACGGAAACGATGTGTGTTCGACGCAATGCAAGTTTAAAATGAAAGGACACACCTTTTATGGGTGGGAATGAGGCAATGCACTAGTGAAACGATACGGAAACAATACGGAAACGATGTGGAAACGATACGAAACAACCGAGTGCGTGATGTTGGATTGGGGGTTGGGCGATGCGGAAACGATACGGAAACGATACGGAAACAATAATGAGGCTAAAAAAGCAAAGCTTTGAGCGATACTTTATCTGTACGTTCTAAAAAATGCCATGCGAATGCTTTTGACCATGCATGCCGCTACCTTCCTTTCCGAATTCACGGTCGACTTTCCTACATTGATCATAATCTTTCTTTCCATTTCATAGCTTTACTTGCGCTTAGAATGTGTGTTGTAGGGGTGGTTCCCCCCATATTGGTGGAGCAGCCAAAGTCAAAAAGGAAAGTTTGCCGTTTTTGTTTAATTTCACCGTCACTACGAGTACGATCCTTCAATTCAGTGTTGACGATGACATGATTGTCACTGCGCGGAGTTATCTGTAGGCACACATTGCTCATAGTCAACCCCAAAACTTCGCAACATTTTAGTCAAGTCATGATATACATGCGGTACTATTGATTTGTAAGATATTTCATTGCAATTTATTCATACTGTATGTGTTACAAATAGGATCTCCTGACTCATAAGGTCGGGGATGCACAGAGATAAAGCATTACGTCTCAAGTTGAATGCAGGACATGTGCGTGTGGACAGACAAAATGATGACGTCATAGTGCAATTTTCGATTCGCAAGTTTGGCTAACTTTTGCCAAAATCTTCTCGCCAAACGCTACTTTTTTCTCGCATTTGCGATTTGGCAAGCGGGAAGCCGAAACACTGAATGGGGTCAGCACTGTTTTAATCTCAATACTGTTGGAGAGAAGTGTGCCTAAATGTCACAATAATGTACCTGGTATTCGGTCTTTATGATAATGAATCTTTTCTATATAAGGCAATAAATAGGACCTCTAGGCCATCTAATCAACAGAGTTTTTACGGAAATGTTTTCCCTGCTTTTCCAGAATTGCCTTCAACTGAAGATAGAACTCAAAAAAAGAAGGGCACAGCAACAGAAGTGATTTCAAGGAAGAGAACTCTTGTGCAATGTATGTCATCGCATTGCTTGCTCAGAGCTATACTATGCAACAACCTTACCATTTTGAAAAGTGTTCCATCCCCTTTGAATACAGTTGCTACATACATATGACGACTTTAGCTAAAGATAGTAGTGCCCTATTTTCCTACAAGGAACTTACCAGTATAAAAGATAAGCCACTTGCCATTTATCCCTTTTTGAGGATAAGTGATTCTTATAAGTTAGCTGAGTCTTACATTAAGTCTTAATCGTAGTCTCTCTTTTGTCGATATCGAAAAGGCGCATCTTTTATGAATAACTGATCTTTAAAGTAAACATTGCTTTCAAATGTTCGCTACATATACATTTAGCATATCAATCATTTCCAAATAGTTCTGTTAGTTTTAACTTCATTTTAATTTTACATTTTAAGCCCTCCGCTGTGATGTCCACCTTGACATGGAAGAGGAAAAGACCGAGATTGAGGGCCCACAACTGACAGACTCACAGGGACAAGAACCTGAATGCCCAAAACGGAAAAAAACACATAAAATTGAACAAAAAGTGAAGGAAACAAAAGTGTGGGCATTAAAGCAGATTTTAAAAAAACAGATTCAAAAAATAGTTGAAAGGGATGATCCTGATATGGTAGAACAGCTAGAAAAGGCATATGAAAAGTTGAACGCAAGACTGGATGAAATCCTAGACGGTTGTTTACGCTGTTTATTAAGTTTCTTGTCAGTTGACAACATTGACAATTTCTGGCTGAAGTATGAGGCAGGTAATCTTGATGAAACTTTGGGAGGTATTCTCATCACTACTGAGATGCATTCACTAGCAGAGGAAGCTGGTTGCACTGTCAGAATTAGATCAAAAATAGATATAAGGGAATATGAGCTTGTCAGGAAGATACTGCAAGGTAAGTACAGTGGAATTTGATTGAGAGTCTGGTTTGCCTTCCAGAGCAGGACAAGTCTACATTTTGTTTATCATTCAAAAAGTCAATATTTGGAACAAATTGAGTCCTAGGTGTTAGATTACAGCGTGCGGCGAACGTTTCCCCATACACTGTCTTGTCTACAAGGCAGTCGTTTCAGCATGCCACTCACAACAAGCTTGACACTGCACTACATTCACATAACTTTAGTTTTCTTTTAGGTGTTTAATTTAATTTGGGAACTTTATTAAGAAACAAGTAAATTATTTTCAAAATAAACTTTTCTTCTCCTCTGAATGTCAGTCCCTTCAGCATACAGTCTGTAGCATTTCCAGTGCAGTTTCTTCTATCAACAAGTTTGACACAATACAACAATGAATATTATCAACCAGAAATTTCTTAGAATCATACCAGAATCATACCGGTTGATGTTGAGGACTTTGTTCAAGATATAGATCCAACACTCGAAAAATATGTCAGTGAGTTTCGTGGGAGTTGTAAATTAAAGTAAACACCTGAAAGAAATCTTTGATGATGTACAGTACAGTGTCAAGCTTGTTGTGATTGGCATGCTGAAACGACTGCCATCATTGTAAACGAGACAGTGTATGGGAAACATTCGCCGCGTGCTGCAATCTATTAAACACCAAAAGACTCAATTTGTTGCAAATATTTACTTTTCTTATGATAAGCAACATGTAGACTTGTCGAGCTCTGCAAGGTAAACCAGACACTCAATCAAATCCCACTGTTTACAATCTGGACAAATGGTTTTTGATAACGTATTCAAACAGCTGTCATTGAATGCTATTAAACGGATTTCATCAAATTTTTTTTGTGGCAGAACAACTGTTTGAAATCATTGTGTGGCATTTTCTATACTTCGTAATAGTGAAATACAATTAGTCACATATTGCGTTACACGGTTTGGGTATGTTAATTGTATCTACTGTATTTCACTGCATATGATTACTATGAACTAAATTATATTGTGCAACACCCCTTGTTAGATTTTGCATATATTTAGGTTATGAATTCTGATAATATCATTTGATATGAGAACTTGATTGCATGATACATGAAATATCATGTTGTTTTAGCCTTGTTAGTACATATACAGTCACTGATAACAGTATGAATGGAAAGCACTGCAGGATGAAAGTCGCCTGTGATGCTTGCTGATACCATCATAAGTATACAAAATCACATGGTCAAAATAAATATAGAATACTTTTAGTAAAACAAAGTGCAAATTTTGTGATAAATGAGTCTATTTTAGCTTTCGAGACTGTAGTATGTGATAAAGTGTCTTTGTAAAGTGTTCATATATTGTAATTCACGTTTTCTTGTCATATTATTTATGCTTACAATGCAGTTGATGTTTTCGATGTTCCCCACCAGATATGTCAGCTGTTTATACAATCCCAGACAGAACCTGGGTGAGGACTATTGCCCATGACCGTTGGGAGAGGTACATATTGCAGCATGTAGAAGAACACCAAGCCAAGTATTTGATTGAGCAGTCAAGATATAATCCAATTGTCAGCGAATTTAGATCTGATGAATTCTTCTTTCCTGCATTCGTATCCTTTTGGTATGAGAATTGTTATACTTTACCATCAACACTGACTGAAGCTACTGAACATGCAATTAGACACCATGTTGAAATGTATTGTAAGGAACATCAACTTCAGATAGAAAACGTTTGGCATGTAGTGCAGTGTAGGTTTTCCGAAATAGGAGAGCAAGTATTTGATGCATTTATGGAAACCAAAACGTGGTCTCAGAAGCTGGATGTTCCTTACAATGAAGCATACTTATTCGGTTTGTTAAAAGATGAAGATCAACCATCTCTTATGTGGCTGCTTTTTAAAAAGCAAAGGAAAAGCAAGAGAGTTTTTGTTTCTCAACAGGTGTATTTCTATTGCTTGGCAGTTTATTTGAGTAAAACTAAGAATGTCTTTAACACGAAGAACATGTTTGAACCATGTGTTAAAGAGTTGCCAAGTGTCATATATTATGTTGCTGGCATTCTTAAAGAAAAATCAATGTCTTTGTTCATGGCACTTAGAAATTGTCTCATGAAGACATATCCTAGAACATTTGAGCAACTTGCTCTACTTGGCAGAGCTCTTCTTGAATCAAACCGTCCTGGCAAATTCCAAGCAATTGCTCGACTATTGGTCACCTCATTCCGAGCCTTAGATTTATCAGTCACAAATTTAAATAACACATCTCCACGAGCTGTGGAAGCAGTGACTTTCATTTTCAGCAATATTTGTCATTTAAAAAATATCACCCTGGTTTCTTTAAAACAACAAAAAGTCCTATCACAACAAGTTAAAGAAAGTTTTGAGAGTCTTCTAAAAAGTCAGACATCTTTTGTGCATATACAAGTTAAAAACAAAGTGGATTTGGCAGTGATTTCCCGATACTTTGTCTTTCACCGGCTGTTCACCTCACAAAAAGACTATCAACATCATATAACTTCTATTAAAGTAGAAGCAGTCAGTGGCAACTTCAATCATGTTGACAGAAAAGTAATGAAGGTATTTGTTAATGCATTAGCATCATTGCCCCGATTAAAATCGTTACTCCTGACTGGATTTGAAGAAAAGTTTATAACTGACATGTTTAAGATAATGATAGAAAACTGTGTAATACTTAAGGTTAGGTCACTTGGATTATCACACAATAATTTAGAATACACATTTACAAAGGTAATGTTGAAAGCTGTCAGATGTCTACCATTTCTCAAGCAGCTAGACATAGGAAGTAACAGTTTATGTGGTCTTGGCTGCATCAGATTATTACCAATGTGCGGTGAAGTTGATGTTCTTTTAGAAAACAATCGGATTGAAGATTACTTAAAGACATTGTCAGAGTGTGAAAAACTTGTTTGGGAGTCAGAAAAATGTATGCAAAATCTAACACAAATAAATTCATTACATGATATCAAAGATTTACAGAAAAGCATGAACAGTGTAACTGATGTTGATTTATCAAATGAATCAGCCAAATTTGCAAACACACTCTGCCACACTTTAGCCTGTGTCAGTAATTTGAAGTGTTTAAATCTCAGTAATTGTAATATGACCAAAGATATTGCTATAATTCTTGCTGACAGTCTTGAACATCTGTTGTCTTTAAATCATTTAGATATCAGTTCAAATAACATAGGAGATGAAGGTATCATACATATAGGAAGTAAAATGCATGTTCTTAAGCATCTTAGATATGCAAATTTTCATAATACACAAATTAGTGTCAGAGGCATGGTTCATTTACTCGATATTGTGCAAGAACAACAACAAAAATACATCAATGTGTCTGACAATATGGAAGGACTTTCTCATATAATACCGTATATCAAAGAGCAATTACCAAGGTATCATCATGAATTGGAACAAGATGTAGGTGAACTACCTTTTATCACATTGAGGTTTCTTCATGATGTCATGAATATAACATCATGTCATTTTGATAATATGCAATTCACTCATACTGAATTTGAAAATCTCTGTCAAGGTTTGTCCCATTTGTATGGTCTTAGAAAACTCTCACTGAGAAATAACAACATCAGTGATGTTGCTGTTAGGGTTTTATGCAGTGCACTGGCAACATTGGCCCAGGATAGAAATTTTGACTATAGTCAAACTAATATAGATATTGGTGCTGAAAGTCTTAGTAAACGGACGAGAAAATTACCTAAAGAAGTACATATTGATCTTAGTCATAACAACATTGGTGATGTTGGTGCTGAGACTTTAAGTGAATGGATGGAGAATATTACTGAGCTGCAACATTTAGATCTGAGTCATAATAACATTGGTGATGTTGGTGCTGAGAGTTTGAGTAAAGGGGCGAAGAATCTGATTAGGCTGGGATATTTAGATCTTTGTCATAATAACATTGGTGATGTTGGAGCTGCGAATCTAAGTAAAGGGATGAAGAATATTATTTGCCTGGGACATTTAGACCTGAGTCATAATAACATTGGTGATGTTGGTTCTGCGAGTTTAAGTGAAGGGATGGAGAATATGACTGAGCTGCATCATTTAGATCTCAGTCATAATAACATTGGTGATGTTGGTGCAGAGAGTTTAAGTGAATGGATGGAGAATATGACTGAGCTGCAACATTTAGATCTGAGTCATAATAACATTGGTGATTTTGGTGCTGAGAGTTTAAGTAAAGGAATGAAGAATCTGATCAGGATGGGACATTTAGATCTGAGTGAAAATAACATTGGTGATGTTGGTGCTGAGAGAATAAGTAAAGGGATGAAGAATATTACTTGGCTCGCACAGTTAGGTCTGAGTCATAATAACATTGGTGATGTCGGTGCTGAGAGTTTAAGTAAAGGGATGATGATTCTGACTAGAATGGGACATTTAAATCTGAGACATAATAACATTGGTGATGTTGGTGCCAAGAGTTTAAGTATAGGCCTGAAGAATATGACTGAGGTAGAATATTTAGATCTCAGTCATAATAACATTGGTGATGTTGGTGCTGACAGTTTAAGTAAAGGGATGAAGAATATAATTTGGCTGGGACATTTATGTATGAGTCATAATAACATAAGTGATATTGGTGCTGAGAGTTTAAGTAAAGGGATGAAGAATCTTACTTGGCTGGGACATTTAAATCTGAGTCATAATAACATTGGTGATGCTGGTGCTGACAGTTTAAGTAAAGGGATGAAGAATCTGATTAGGCTGGGACATTTAGATCTGAGTCATAATAACATTGGTTATGCTGGTGCCGAGAGTTTAAGTAAAAGGATAGAGAATCTGATTAGGCTGGGACATTTAGATCTAAGTCATAATAACATTGGTAATGATGGTGCTGAGAGTTTAAGTAAAGGGATGAAGAATATGACCGAGGTAGGATATTTAGATCTCAGTCATAATAACATTGGTGATGTTGGTGCTATGAGTTTAAGTGAACCGATGAAGAATATGACTGAGGTAGGATATTTAGATCTAAGACATAATAACATCGGTGATGTTGGTGCTGGGAGTTTAAGTATGGGGATGAAGAATATGACTGAGATAGGATATTTAGGTCTCAGTCATAATAACATTGGTGACGTTGGTGCTGAGAGTTTAGGTAAGGGGATGTTGAATCTGACTATGGTGGGACATTTAGATCTGAGTCATAATAACATAGGTGATGTTGGTGCTGAGAGTTTAAGTAAAGGGATGAACAATCTGACTTGGCTGGGACATTTATATCTGAGTCATAATAACATTGGTAATGTTGGTGCTGAGAGTTTAAGTAAAGGGATGAAGAATATAATGTGGCTTGGACATTTAGATCTGAGTCATAATAACATTGATGAAGTTGGTGCTCAGAGTTTAAGTAAAGGGATCAATAATCTGATTAGGGTTCGACATTTAGATCTGAGTCATAATAATATTGGTGATGTTGGTGCTAAGACTTTCAGTAATGGTATGAAGAATCTGATTAGGCTGGGATATTTAGATCTGAGTCGTAATAGCATTGGTGATGTTGGTGCTGGGAGTTTAAGTAAAGGGATGAAAAATCTGATGAGGCTCAGACATTTAGATCTGAGTCATAATAACATTGGTAATGTTGGTGCTGAGAGTTTAAGTGAAGGGATGAAGAATCTGATAAGGCTGGGACATTTAGATCTGAGTCATAATAACATTTGTGATGTTCGTGCTGAGAGTTTCAGTAAAGGGATGGTGAATATGATTAAGCTGGAACATTTATATATGAGTTATAATAACATTAGTGTTGTCGGTGCTGAGAGTTTAAGTAAAGGGATGGCGAATCTGATTAGGCTGGGACATTTAGATCTGAGTCATAATAACATTGGTGATGTTCGTGCCGAGAGTTTCAGTAAAGGGATGGTGAATCTGATTAAGCTGGAACATTTAGATATGAGTTATAATAACATTGGTGATGTCGGTGCTGAGAGTATAAGTAAAGGGATGGTGAATCTGATTAGGCTGGGACATTTAGATCTAAGTCATAATATTGTTGGTGATGTTGGTGCTGAGAGTTTAAGTAAAGGGATTAAGAATCTCATTCGACAGGGATATTTAGATCTGAGTCATAATAACATTGGTGATATTGGTGCTGAGAGTTTAAGTAAAGGGATGAAGAATATAATTTGCCTGGGACATTTAGATCTAAGTCATAATAACATTGGTGATGTTGGTGCTCAGAGTTTAAGTAAAGAGATCAAGAATCTGATTAGGGTTCGACATTTAGATCTGAGTCATAATAACATTGGTGAAGTTGGTGCTGCGAGTTTAAGTGAGGGAATGAAGAATCTGATTAGGCTGGGACATTTTGATCTGAGTCAAAATAATATTGGTGATGAGAAGTATGGTGTCGTCTTCCCTCATGAAAAGTTTCTGTAGAAATTCTATTGAAAGTGATCGGAAAAATTCAATTTAAGCAATGTAGAATTTCTGCAGCAATGTCAATAGAAATTTTACTGAATCTTTATTGAAATTTAATGAGTTTAATGGAGTTTTTGCCCCCTTTATTGTACAAATTCAACAGAATTTTCGATCATTTCTGTAAAATTTTTAAAAAATTTTAAAGGAAATTCAATACACATCATATAGAATTTTTGATATATTGGATTTCTACTATTTTCTACAGAATTTTACGTAGAATTTTTTAAAACTATATTAAATTTCTGCAGACTTTTAAAGAAGTTTGTTTGCCTTGTACGAGTTCAATCTCTTAGAATGTATTATAACAATATATGTTAAACTTTTATTAAGCAAGGAGTTCCAATCATGGTATTGTCATGGGTACCAATGCAATGAATCACTGCAAAACCCAAAAGTCAACTTACAAACCAAGTAAAGTATAAACATATAGTTTATTTCTAAAGGAGCTAAAATTACAATCAATCAAAACAGAAACCAATGCAACATACAGGGACTACAAGATTTTAGGCAACCTACACATACGAATACAAGGCCTACCTCACTAGCAATTTTAACTTTCCATCTCAGCTTAGTGTGGGCAATGTCGATCCTGACAGCTGTAACTTATTAGTGAGCTCCCTTTTTTTATAACACTGTCAGAATCTTGCTAAGGGACCTCAGATCCTAATGTTTCATGCAATTTGGAGTTGTACTTCAGTACTTTAACTTGTTTACTGTTGATTGCCTCAAATTGAAATGAATACTGCATGGCTGTACTATTATGTAATCAGCCCATTGTAAGGACAATGAACAATTTACATAACAAAGCAAAGGCACAGGTCAGCTCACTTGACCTTGGATCTAAGAAAGAGAGTCTTGGTCTGTGTACAGTAATGACCAACAATTCATTCAGTATCCTTCACATGTCAAACAATATACGTAGTATTTTGTATCAGACATATTCATTAAAAATGGCCAACTTTGTCCCTTTAAGTAAAGGGATGAAGAATATTACTTGCAGTGTTGTCCTTATATTTAAAAGTACCCAGGTGATTTCAGAAAGTAGACGGGCAGACTGCGAGGGAGCGAAGTGACTGAGCAGTGAGGGAGCGTAGCGAACGAGGGGGAGAGCGCGAGAAGGGGGTGTCTCCCCTCTTGCAAGGCGAAAAATGAAAATTTTGGAGTGGAAATGGTGTTCTCTAGTGGCATCTGAGGTGACATTTGACTAATTCATTGAATATTTAGCTGAGACGGAAACAGTACTTTTGTTGTGTTTCTTAGACGTTGCTAATATTCAAGTCCATCAGAAAAGAGTTAATTAACTTAGGGACCACGTTAAATGATAGATGTCGGATAAAAAACTTTATTCTTTCAGCTTTGTCCCACTCCTTGAAACTTAATTGACACTGCGGGACGAACGTATGCCTGATTGTTTCGTATTCCGCAAAGCATATATTCTACCTGAGAGCGCTTTTGGCCGGTTGCTAGTGACGACAGCAAACATTGTATCAATTTATTTTCAATAGAATATCGATCGAAATCTGCTGGCGTACGGGCTCATGTGTCGAGGTCAAATCATTTATATGTCCACATTACCCGTATATATTGACTTAGATAGCATAAAATCAACGTATCCGTTGGTTTCTTGTACTTAGATTGAATCGTCGACACTTTTTTACAGTTTTGGCGATGCGTTCATGTTTCAGCACATTTTGGCGTTCTTTGCAAGTTTGGCGCCATTGTGAGCTGGGAATGACCTGCGAGTGAGCACGACAACAATGTATCAATTTCCGATAAAAGAATATCAATCGATAACGTTCACTGCACGATTACAGTGGAGAGTCTGCGCCCGTTCGTCTCCGTTCTGTGTTATTTTTCAAATTTACTGGAATTTTCATAGTTGATTTTCGCCAAAATTTGGTATAAATTACAACAACATGATATGCATTTGGTCTGTACACCTTACGAGACGCATACTGATTAAAATGCGTCAATTTTAAGGCCCGTGTTCTGCATATGTACACGCCGTCAGCTCGCCAAATTATTGACGGCAACAGTATATTTCAGTGATCGGAATAAATAAAATTCAAATAAAACAATTTTCGTGAAGAAATTCAAAAATCTAAAACAATAGGAATTTTGTATATTAATCAAAGGATCACCATGTCAATTTTCGTCATTATTCGTTCAAAATTGAGGAATTTGAACCGACGAGAAGTGTGGTATCTGTGCGGTATATTACACGCCATTGTTTTCAACGGGTAATCGAGCTTATTCGCCGCGTCGTAAAATGAAAAATATATCTGAAAAAACCCGTTGGTTTAACTTTTTCATTTCGCTGTAATTTCTTACGATATTTGAAATAGCACATCTCATGAAGATTAACTAAAACTCTATTGTTTTACTTTTTTGATTTTCCCTCTTATTTTTATAAAATGACGAGTTAACGATCGTTTGGCTGTTGACTGTGTTTTCACCTATTTTTGCATATGAATAATTATTGCATATGTATTTTCATAATTCCTTCATGAAATTACTGCCAAAATATCATAATGAAAAAGGTCAAAATATGAGGAAATTGAATCTGCAACTCTCCCATTAATATTAAGCTGTGCAGCATGGAAATTCGGCGAAATTTAATACATAGCGTCAAAGGCGGATTTGACTCACTGTACGCGTACACGACGTATGTGTGGCGAAAAAGTGACACGCTAATACGAAACAAAATGGAGTGCCTTTGGGCTAGCAGTGTGATGAATATTTATCAGATGTTACCATTTTCTTTACTGTGATAATTCCAATCATACTTAAAACACAATCATGATGGAAAATTGACAATAACGACAGTTTTCTAATGAAAATTACATTTACTTTTGTTAAAAATACTTATCGCTAAGATAATTCACTGTAATGTAAACACATGCATCGATATAAAATTGTCTATTTCAGAAAACGAGAAGGAAAATAAGTTTTCTAGTAGCAATCACGGCAATGTAAGGAGCAAAAATATGTAATTACTTCATCATTTCTTAAGAATTCTCAACCAAATCAAACTACGATATCTTTTTTGTTGGATAAAACAAATTTAAACAATTTAGATTTTTATCCGACATCGATCTTTTGACGTGGTCCTTTAGTAACATACTTTATCGATGAACATTGTTATCTAAAAATGACACCAAATAAAATGAAATATCCTGCCAGAGCCTTAATTTCAACAGTGCGTATACACGCAGACACGTATAGCGTATCAGTAGGTAGGCTAGGCTGTCAGAGAGAACAGTGTAAAACGGTCGGAAACAGAACTGCCTGTGACTGTGTAATTAACGATCGGTAACACACATGCCTGTGACCGTGGATCCTAGAATGTAAAAATAAGAAAAAAAAATAAAATACCCATTCAAAAAAACAGTTGGTTCTAAAAAAAATTCAGTTCCAGCTCATTTTTTTAAATTAAGAAAATGCTTCAGTATTGCTCTGAACTTAATTTGTCGAGAAGATTATCAATAATCGTAGTGACGTTGGCAGCCAGCGCGGCGGCGGGAAACCAGTACATGTAGCTTGCCACTCTCGTGAACTTCGAATAGTCTATCAAAATCACATCTTTTCGGTGCTTTTCTCTCACAAATTCAGCGAAATTGAAGTTTTTCATACATTAACTAAATATATTGTTGGAATCAAGTATACCTTTTGAACGGGGTTGTTTGGGAAAAAATACTCCATCGGCAAGGTGCCAGTGGCCGACTCCATGTTCTTTTAGATGCCATCGTTAAAAACGACCTAAGATGACCTTCACACTAATCAAACCAATCACGCTGCTCGTAACAAAGGCAACACAATAGGCGCGTCCATCAGCCAAGCACACTATTTAACATGTTAAAGATTGGGCTCAAAGAGCCACAAATGGGTATTAGAAATTGTTTTATGTTTACATTGTGCAGTTCAAATTGGTGAAAGGGGTCGGGAAACTGCTAATTGTATGTGTGCCGTCTAACAGCTAGCAGTGCGATCCCGAAATTAATAGGTCTATAAAAACAATCTGATTATGTAAAAATTAACCGGGATAAATGCAAAACAGATGGGTTATTTACCCCAGCATCTGGCTTTTAAGACAACACTGTACTTAGCTGGGACATTTTGATCTGAGCCAAAATAACATTGGTGATGTTGGTGCTGAGAGTGTAAATAAAGGACGAAGACTCTGATTAGGCGGGGACATTTAGATCTGAGTCATAATTACATTAGTGGTGTTGGTGCTGGGGGTTTAAGTATAGCGATGAAGAATCTGATTAGAGTTCGACATTTACATCTGGGTCATAATAACAGGTGATGTGGGTTCTGAGAGTTTAAGTGAATGCATGAAGAATCTGATTAGGATGCGACATTTAGATCTGAGTCATAATAACATCGGTGATGTTGGTTGTACGAGAAGAGATGAAAAGAGATGAAGAAAATGATTAGACTTGGAAATTTAGACCTGAGTCATAATAACATTGGTGATTTTGCTGCTTAGAGTTTAAGTAAAGGGATGAAAAATATCATTTGGCTGGGACATTTTTAAGTGAATGTAAAGAATATGATTGAGCTACAACTTTAAGATCTCAGTGATAATAACATTGGTGACGTTGGTGTTAAGGGTTTAATAAAAGAAAGGAAGAATCTGATTGGGATGCGACATTTCGATCTGAGTCATAATAACATTGGTGATGTTAGTGTTGAGAGTTTAAATACAAGGATGAAGAATCCTATAAGGTTTCGACATTAAGACCTTAGTCATATAACATTGGTGATGTGGGTGCTTAGAGTTTTAGTAAAGGGATGAAGTATATGACATAGGTAGGATTTAGATGTGAGCCATAATAACATTGGTTATGTTGGTACTGAGAGTTTACGTTAACCAATGAAGAAATTGACTAAGGTAGGATACTTTGATCTGAGTCATAATAACATTGGTGATGTTAGTGCTGAGAGTTTAAGTAACGGGATGAAGACTTTGATTAGGCTCGGATATGTAGATCTGAGTCATAATAACATTGATGATGTTGGTGCTGAGAGTTTAAGTAAAGAGATGAAGAGTCTGATTAGGCTGGGACATTTAGATCTGAGTCAACATAACATTGGTGATGTTGGTGCTGAGAGTTTAAGTAAAGGGATGAAGAATCTGATGAGGTTCAGACATTTAGATCTGAGTCATAACAATATTGGTGATGTTAGTGCTTAGAGTTTAAGTGAAGGGATAAAGAGTCTGATATAGCTGCGACACTTAGATCTCAGTTATAATAACGTTGGTGATGTTGGTGCTGAGAGTTTGAGTAAAGTGATGAAGAATATTACTTGGCTGGGACATTTATATCTCTGTCATAATAAAATTGGTAATGTTGGTGCTGAGAGTTTAAGTGAATGGATAGGGAATATGATGCAGGTGCAACATTTAGATCTCAGTAATAGTAACATTGGTGACGTTGGTGTTGAGGGTTTAAGTAAAGTGATGAAGAATATTATTTGACTCGAGTCCAAACTAAAGTGATGAAGAATCTGATTAGAATGCGACATTTAGGTCTGAGTCATAACAACATAGGTTATGTTGGTGCTCAGAGTTTAAGTAAAGGGATGAAGAATATACTTTTGCTGGGACATTTCGATCTGAGTCATAACAACATAGGTTATGTTAGTACAAGAATTTAAGTAAAGGGATGAAGAAAATTGGCTTGCCAAATTTTGTCACTTCAGTTGTTGATTTGCGTCACAATAAGTTGAATCTCATGCCTGAACATCTTGAAAGTATGTCAAGTGTTTTACGTGAGAGTGAAAGTTTTGATTTTCGTATAATCTCAAAAAAATGCAATCTATATATTAAGACCTTTTGACACTTCTACCATTGATCATTACCTGCATGGTAGTGATTAAAGTAATTGCAGCTATCCAGGTTGTCATCACACTAACTTCAGTTCTGCAGGTAGTGGTCACAGTGGTTACAGTTCTGCAGGTGGTGAAGAGTGAAAAGAAAGGTTTTGCTATGCGCTGCAAACAGATTAGGACAGAACCATTAGTCGATAGGCTTTTCTATGGCATAACTACTAAGGATTTCTGCCTGTCCTCCATGGATGTAAGGCCTAACATCGTTAGAAAACATTCATGACAGCTAAAACCCAGTAAGGTACGGAAAATTAAGCCTGTAGGTCTCATTTCACTCCATCATCATATGACAGTCTGCCTAAGTTTAGAACTTCAATTCTGCTTTCATCTCACCCTCAGCACAACTGCGGAAGTTCATTTCTTCAAGATACTCCACTTTAAGATTACATGCCAACAGACTTGTGACAAGTCACAAGTAGATGAAAAATATTTGTTTGATTTACATTAAATTGATGAAAGAGCATTTATTTTGGATGTCGTTGATACAGAAATGGTTTCCCAAGTAGGACAGTAATTCATTTTATGCAAAATTTCTGGCCAGTTAACTAAGGGCAACACGTCCCATTTTGATCAAACCTACTTATATCACACAATGCAATATGTATAATTAAACTGAAAAGCCATCACTTAAGAGTGTCGTGTAGCTGATTGCACATTCTTATAAATTGTAATGATCCATGAATCATTTTCTTTGAAACGACAATAATTGGATGTAAAATGGCATCACAATGTATATTTTGAACAAATACTCACAAACTTGCAATACTTACAACGATGTTAATTCGATACTATCTCATTGTATTATCACACACATATATATTCAGTTTTGCAGATAGATGTGTCGAGAGTTTGACCCTTCATTTATGTATTCAAATGCATAATTAGCAGTATAAAACATTTTAATACCAATTGTAAATGTGTAAGTGCTGTGAAAATAATGAAGAATGTATGCAACAACCACGCACGGTTTTTTACTCATTTTAGTGATGTGATGCATTCAAAATTTAAAACTTTATATATCCAGAGGATTAATTTACTGAACAACTGCAAAGCCAAAAGATCTGCTATTGTACATGTATGGATGATAGAAATTATCGGCTACTTTAGCGTCAATTCCTAAATTTAGATACAGTATAGAATTCTGGGCGCCCTTTCCAGTGAATTAATGTCAATCCTAAATTTCAGACTAACTTATGTGTCGACAGAAACCAAAACTTTTCTACTCTACGCAATATTGACATCTGCAATGAGTGACATTTGATTCACAAATATGTTGTAAGAGTAGAGCAATTTAAGGAATGGCTTGTATGAACAAATCATATGTAATGTAAGGTGCATTTCTATGCAACAGGTACCTTTAATTTTATAACAATATTTTAAATATTGTAATGATTCAAAAGTTTAAACAAAGGAAAGGATGAAGAAAAAAGAAGTGTAGGTTGTTTAATTACTATTGGTGTTGTTTTGCATGTTTGCTGCTTTCTCGTCTTTGTTTTGATTTTTTTTAATGGTCATATGCTAGTTCTACTTTTTCTTTGTCCTTCTTCGTTGTATTATACACACACTGAGACATTCATCTATCTGTGTGACTATCTGTCCATTTGGCTTGCTGGTTTGCTGGCTTACAGATGCATTTACAGAACAGTTCCATGTTTGTACAAATTTGATAATGTTATATGATTTGTATTAGTGTAGAGTTTGACTTTGAACCACATGTGAAAGTGAATTTCCGAATGATTTGTGAAGACACAGACAAATATAGACACAGACTGGAAACGCGGCACGCCTTTTGTTCCATGGTCGTCTCGGTAGACTATTGGCTTTTCATATTAAAATGAGATTCAAAGGTGTTAAACTTTTTGGAGACTTTGTTTGTGGTAGATAATTGCACGAGATTATGCGAAAAATACGACGAGATGGCATCGTGCTGCCAGTCACGTAGCAACCATAGTTACTTTGTGAGCTCTCAGGGCAGAAACACTGCTTCACGCCAATCAAAACAAAACACGCCAGCAGTTTCATAAACATGTCCTTCCTTGACGAACGTGTAAAAGACGGTATGACTGACGGTAAACCATTGAGTAAAACCAGACAGTATCGATAAAAGACTTTCAAATTTGGTTCAAACACACTCATTACATATTCATAAAAATATGAGAGGAATTTTTAAAACGGTAAAACTCACTTTTCTGAAGCTCAAAACACTTCCGTTTTCGCCAGCACGTCAATTCTGCTCAGCACCACACGACAACAACAACACAAACTTTGCCGAACATACTTTCGCTTAACAATTGGCGAAAATCCGAAAATTACCGAAGGATTCATGGCCGGCACTCTTCGGAAAAGAGAGGCGAGAGCAACCTGGATGCGTTACGTAACCGCTTCACGCCTTAAACAACACCTGTTGCGAGTCTGTGTCTATGTTTGTCTGTGGTGAAGATAATTACTTTTTTGTGTCTTAATACTTTAGAGAAGAGCACCATTTTAAGAGTAGGCTAAGTGTATTATCATGAAACGGTTTTATAGGTTCTATTTCTTGCATTATTTTCTTCATATTTGATTTTGTATGACTAATATGTAAACATCTTTTCCTGTACTCTATTTCACACTAAATGCCACTATAAAATGCGTGTATTTATTTTCATTACATATTAAGCTTTTGTCAATAAATGTCTGCATACATTATATATGTTAATTATTTTAGTCCGATTTTCACGCAAATATATTTTTTGTTTGCTTGTTCAAAAACAATGCGTTACCACACCTGAAACAGCTTAAGTAATTGAACTTCTGTAAACAGAATTGGCAATAAATGTTTTGTTTCGTGACAAAAATGCCTACTCAAATGTTTTAATGATATATTTCTAGCCTTTGACTACTTAAAGGATTTCTAGCATTAATACGATTGTGAAAATGTTTGGGTTTTTTTGAATACGTAAATTTACCTTAATAAATAAAAATGTATTTCAAGATCCAATATTATTTAGTTGTATCTGCATAAAATGGAGGCAGCAATAATTTCATGTCTGTCCACACCGTAGGATTTTCCATGTTTATTATACCACTGAAGTGTGATATTTATCTACAGTTATAAATTAAAGGAAAGAGGCGCCCCTATTATGAAAACAATATTCATTCACCCTTTTGTTATCTTTGGCCTTTGCCAATTCCTAATTTTGGCTTAGTATACTTCTTCATGATCTCTGCAAAGAAGTCATGATTATGTGATGAGGTGAAATTTAAGGCTCCATATACTCCCGGAAAGGTCATTGAGGTCCTATTACCTTCAAGCACAGTTGAAAGTACCAGAAAAGTCCTGGAGAATGACATTTGGGGCCTTGGAACGCCTGGGAAATTATTAGCCCACCCAGTGTTTAAAAATGACAAGAGATGAAGTCGTGGCATTGTGTCAATCATATGTGCAATGATATTTTTACAAACTACATCATAAATCTCATTCTAGATAAAACGCTTTTTGAAAATTTCTATCAATGTTCTTAAGAGTCAACGAATTTTAAGTGATTTTGAGTCAATTGCCTTGTATTTAGTAATTTGTTGGTCGGCACTTAGTTTTTTTCCCCGTCAAGTTCAGTGAATCCATTTTGAAAACTTATTAATCTGCAGTTCCAAAGTTTACATTTGGTCAAATGCTATCAAGGTCGCCCCTACTAGTCGGCTTATCGAAAAAACTTGTCATTAATTATGGCTGAGTGAATGGGAAGAGAAGGAGGGAAAGTGATGAGCATGAAGAAGGAGTCTTGGAGAAACAATGAATAAACGGGATCTTATTCAAAATTATTCCTTTGTGATATTAGTTCTAAGTATCACAAAATCTCTTGAGTATTCTTTTATACTTGCCATGGCAGTGATAGCAGGTTCAATCAGTTTATACCCGGTTTACAGTATATCTGTGTTTCAAATTTGGTACATGTATATATACCTTAGACAGCTTATATGGTATTTAGGCGGTGTCTATATGTTTGTCTGTCTGTCTGTATGGTGTATGTATGTACACATGTATGTATGTATGTATGTATGTATGTATGTATGTATGTATGTATGCATGCATGCGTGCATGCATGCATGCATGCATGTATGTATGTATGTATGTATGTACTGGTATGTATGTATGTACTGGTATGTATGTATGTATGTATGTATGTATGCATGCATGTATGTATGTATGTATACATATATGTATCAATCAATCTATCTATCTATCTATCTATCTATCTATCTATCTATCTAGTAGTAGTAGTTTTTTAGTTTTTCAATGGAACTTTTATTCCAATAATAAAAGTTGTGTACAAAAATACAAAATTGCACTCAGCTGTACACGTCAATCTGGTGCAATCAATAAAATCAAAAGAATTCAAGAAAGGTTCAAACTGAGAATCACAAGCAGCGTTCACAGAAAAACACACAGAAGCACTGAGGTTGATACTCCATTGGGTCTTGACGTGGAGACCAAAATGTCGATGACATCACTAGATAACTGGTAGTGTAAAATTGACATCAGGCGATGAGATGACTACCAAAGCGTACGTGCATCCAGCCTAAGGTGAAAACCAGTATATAGATGACATCAGGTGACAGGTGTTAAAAAGTAGCATCACGTGAGATTGGTCGGACCAATGTTGACAGCTGGACGTCAAGATAATAGGCAGCAATAACGCTAACACAAGCACAGTGGTTAGCCTGAAACAAAGCAAAGTGTATGTCCCTCCGACAACTGTCCAAACCATGAAAATGATTCCCGTGAGGAGTACGGTGCCCAGGGCAAAGACTCGAAGCTACTCGAGCCTCAGTTATCAGAAGTGTAGCCTAATGCTGTAGAGTGTATGCAGTGTGTTAATACACAGACCTAACAAGCTCACCTCACGAGAGAATATCAGCAATTTTCAGTTTTCCTTCACTAACAGAAGCTAAAACATTGTTCACACACCAAAATCTATCAAAATTCGTGTTCTCGCGGGAGAAA
>LD533283.1:51171-90555 GCA_001465055.1 Ptychodera flava | reverse complement strand
GTCTATCCCAACGCTGCCACAAAATAATGGCACATAGCATGGCTGCTTGGAGTTGGTCATAATCGTCTGGTAAGCGTAACTTGTTAGTCGTATGGGGTTCGGTAATATCACACATATAGGCGAGTAGTACACCATTACTGGGGTCGTTAAATCACAATACTTCAACATTACTACAATGTCTATAAAGGTCGGTCGGCTTTTACAAAGATGAGATCCGCCACAGTCAAACCAAATCGACTTCTCCCTGGTGTCGATACCGTCAAAGTCTCAGAGCGTCTACATCTCTATGCCTAAGCGTGAATGCCAAGTGTGAAGTAAAGAAAAGTGCAGATCAGAAGCGCCAAGCAAAGGAGTGCTTCTCTAGCTAGCAAGTGTGTTGTTAAAAAATTATCCATTTACAGGTGAGATGGTACATCTCTTCGATGGTTTAAATCTTACCTCCAAAATTGCATGCAATGGTTCAATTTAGAAACCTTTTTCTGTACAAAGCAATATATTTTGACTGGCGTTTCCCAAGGTAGCATACTTGGGTCTTTATTGTTCATCATTTACATAATGATTTGCCACTCTATATTGATAATAAGATCGACATGTACGCAGATGATTCAACCATAACTACCAGTGCAAAACGTATTCAACAAATTGGGACATCTTTGAACTCTGACTTAATTAATGTTCATAATTGGTGTAAGAATAATAGAATGGCCATTAATTGTGACAAAGCAAAGACAATAATTGTAACAACGCAACAAAAACGTAGACATTTTAATAAACAAACTTTAGACCGTAATCTTGGTGAAACGAAATTGCAAGTAGTACACGGTGAAAAGATTATTGGTACTCTTGTCGATTGAAATCTGACATGGAAGAAGTACTGTGACAAAAATTTTAAAAGTAAATAGTAATATTACTTTGCTTAAGAGAATAAGACAGTTTTAACCTATGAATACAAGAAAACCTTTTTATAATAGCAATATTTTACCAAACTCGGATTACTGTTGTCATTTATGGGGAGCATCACCGTTTCTGAAAAGGTTGCATAAGATCAAGAAACGTGCTATCAGAGTGATGTGTGATGCAAGGTATAATGCTTCGACGAGTATTCATTTAAAACATTGTTACAGTATATAATGCCATTACCAGATAGAATAGTTTATAGAAATGTTTGTGTGGTTTTTAAATGTTTAAATAATCTTGCACCGCAATATATGACAAGTCTTTTTACCGAAATTGTTCATAAAAGAGTTACAAGATCTAAGATGCAAAAATTGTTAGTGGTTCCTGCAACCAATAAAAGATTTTTTAACGAAGAGGGTTTACCGTAAAAGTGCCAATCAGTGCAATAATATTGATTTAAATATGTGATCTAGTTTTAAAACTGCTTACCTAAAAGCTTATTGGGAATAATTTTTGTGATTTGAGTTTTAGTTTTCTTGTCAAATTGTTTTCGTCGTTTAGTGTGACTCTGCATTCGTTTTTTTCTCTGTGCTGGTTCACTCATGCCCACTTTTTTCTGTGCATTGTATTGTGCTAGCTATGTTTGTCATGTTTCATGTTGTCCTGCTTTGTATCAGTTTGTATGTTGATGTGAGGGCCTTGGGGAAGATAAGCATATTTACTGAAGCTTAACAGACTATCAACGTTAAACAAGGTTTAATAAAATAAAATAAATAATGTAAAAATTAAATAGTCTTCAAAACTGCATATTTTAATTAATCTATACATCCACAATTAACGAAAATGAGTTGGCGACAGCAACGGGGTGGAAGGTCATTCCAATCTAAGTACAATCTCAAACAGTATAAGCCAATCTATCCACATAGCGCATGGAGATCGAGATTCGACGTCGTCATTGCTAATTACTTAAACAGTTGTTAAAACGTTACATCATTAAAGGAAGATAAACTGTTACTTCCAAGTAAATAAACAAGGCGAGATTTAAAAAAAATGAATTTATTAAAGTCAATATTTAGCACAATTTCTTGGACCAACGGTTAAGGTTAAGGTAGGACAAGTCAGGACATCATCTAACACAACTTTTTGAGTGAATAAATCGACTAAAGCTAATGAGATGTAATCGGAGAAACTGTACGGCAATCACACTGTGGCATGGTTTGTTAATTTTAGAGACTTTTCTGTTTGAAAACATTATCTTTGGAGGGATTTTGTACAGGTCAGACAAGTTATAGAGTTACATGAAATCACTTTTGCATATTGAATGTGTTGCACCTAATGTTCACTGAATTACGGGTGAATGGGCTTTGAACTTTTAGAGCAGCACCCTGTGCTTGTCACCGTGGAATCAACCATCACCAAATTTGCAAATATGACATATCTTCTCCAATGTTTAAGGACTTGCTCACAGCAAGGCTCTACTTACATGCTAATTTTAGCTAACGTGTGTAAACACGTGGGCTATTGTCATAGCGATGTCTGTCTGTCTGTCCGTGTGTGTGTGTGTTAGTGTGTGTGTGTGTGTGTCTGTCTGTCTGTCTGTCTGTCTGTTTACACGATAACTCAAAAACGCCTGAACGGATTCAACTAAGATTTGGTACACAGGTACTATATGCTACTTGCAAGAACTGATTAGATTTTGGTTAGTGTGGCTTGCATATTAATGAAGTTATGCAATATCGTTTTTTTTCCGTACAATGGTTTCCTATGGGAACGGTAATGACAGTGTAGACATATATCAAGAAATACTGCACAAAATTTCATGAAACTTTTCACAGATGACAATCTCAGAACATTATGATGATACTGTGAGTGTCATGTCAATTACCTTCTCATTTGCATATTTAATGAACTTTTTTTTTATTAGTGAGATAACTCTGAAATTCCTGCACCAAACTTGATGATACTTGCAACAAATATTGATCTGCTATATATCTAATTATACTTAGAAGCATTAGGCAGTGTCAAGTTAATAAATAGCTCAATTTCATATTTTATGAAGTTTTGTAATTAGTCATATAACTCCGATATAACTTCACAAAATAAGATGAAATCTCCTGCAGATACTGATCCGACTGATATCTAACTGTAGTGTAAAGCATTTATTGGTGTGAACTTAATTAAGGGTTCATTTGCATATTTAATGAACTTTGTAATTAGGTTTAAAACTCTGAAATTACGGCACCCAAGTCTTTGAAATTGGGTACAAATTTTGTTTTGATAAATATCTAATTGTACTGAGAAGAATTTGGCAGTGTCAAGTTAACAAATTGGTCATTTGCATATTTAATGAAGTTTTGTAATTAGTGATATAACTCAAAAATAACTGCACCAAATTTTATGAAAACTGTTGCAGATACTGATCCGACAGATATCTAATTGTGGTGTAGCATTCACTTGTGTGAAGTTATTTAAGGGTCTATTTGCATATTTAATGAACTTTGTAATTAGTGATATAACTCCAAAATTACAGCGTTAAATTTAATGAAACTTGCTACAGATGTTGATCTGATAAATATCCAATTGTACTGAGAAGCATTGAACAGTGTCAAGTTAATAATTAGCTCATTTGCATATTTCATGAAGTTTTATAATTAGTCATATAACTCCGAAATAACTGCATCAAACGTCATGAAAACTGAGGCATATACTGATCAGACAGATATCTAACTGTGTTGTAAAGCATTTAGTAGTGTAAAGTTAATTAAGGGTTCATTTGCATATTTAATAAACTTTGTAATTAGGTATATAACTCTGAAATTACTGCACCAAATTTTGTGAAACGTGCTACAGAAATTGATTTGATAAATATTTAATTGTGCTATGAATCATTGAACAGTGTCAAGTTAATTTAGGGTTTATTTGCATATTTAATGAACTTTGTAATTAGTGACTATACTCTAAAATTACAGCACTAAATTAAATAAAACGTGCTACAAATGTTGATCTGATGGATATCTAGTTGTCCCAGGAAGCATTGAGCAGTGTCAAGTTAATTAAAAGCTCATTTGCATATTAAATAAAGTTTTGTAATTATATTTTAATGATTAAACTCCGAGAGTACTGTGCGAAGTTGAATAAACCTGCTACATATAGTGATAACATATATCTTATTGTTCTGTGAAGGGTACTACTATTAATGAACCGTTTGTAAAACACGTGAGCATATTCAGTTCATATCTGGTTCTCTGCTAACTCTGCTGCCGATATTGCCATCGCCGTCTCTATCTTCCAGTAATTACACAACTAATTACCAAAGTAAGTATTTCGGTATGTTATCGTCCAGCATATAATACGAATAAACTATAAATATACTTCCTTTTTTAGACGACTATTTGTTATGTACTTTTCAAGAAACTAGAAAGGGTTTAGCGTTGCCCTAACATGTGTTTCACGAAACACCTTCTAGAAACATTTGTACAAAGGCGATGCTAAAAAACCTGATAAAGCTTTCTCGTAATGACCGGTTGATGGATCAACACATAGTTGTCAATTAAGAAGGTATTGTGTCAGGAAATACCGGCCTTTTAATGATGTAATGTAGCAATCCTAGGCAAACGATGTTATAAAAAGCCAAGAGATTAGCCTAAAAGTAGAAGAGATTAAGCTTGGAAGACGTACGCTGGAAACGTTCACTATACATAAAACACAATAGTCACCATAAAGTAAGGTTATAAGACGCACTGTTGACAGGTTTAGAATCAGGTTCGTTCCGTTGTTTAGTGTTCAAATCCTCATGCAGGGTCTTGCGATTGTAAAAGGCGCAAATCCAATTCTAACTACACTAGTTTCAAGCCAGAGTGAGAGGGTGCAACTTGCACACACAACCCCATCCTGACACAGACAATGTTTAAGCATAGATAGAAGTGGGGTAATTTGGTGGCCATTTTGAATGGTTTTAAACATAGTTTAGTGGAGATTCAAAAATATATTTGAGGCGAAATACAAAATAAATCATATTATATATATATTAAGACATTTAAAAAGGTATTTTTAATGGCATATTGCCTTTGTTCAATCTTCGTCAATTGCATTGCAAATGCTATGCCTTAAATTTGTTGGGCACTGAAAAAAATTAGTTCTGGAATATTTCATCTGAAAACCACTTTACCTAAAAGAAAAAAAAATTGTTGCCAAGTCATGATGAGCCTGGCGCAACGGAGTAAAACAACTATGGCCACACAAAATCTGGTGCAAGAAATGTGTGGGAGCTGAATTGAGTGTTGAATGCGTTTTCTGGTCAAAGAATGGCACATTGTAGCAAAAACACACCAAATTAACGCTTATACTTGAAGCTTCAAATTGAAACATTATGTACAGGCAAAACGACGGCAAAAGAGGGAGTTAAAATATTAATCAACTCAGGGCATTAATGAAATGAAAGTTATGAATTCAGAGATTCTGAAATATCATGGTGCACTGAAAATGAGCGATGTTATAAAATAGAGGTGAATGTTGTTCATGCATCAGCTTTTACTTCGTATTTTACTTCTGCCATTGTTCGTTGGTTTTTTTGTAGGAAAAATATTTTTTTTCAATCCTTCAATCCTAAGGATGTCAAATGGCCCACCCCAAGCAGGCAAGCGTGCAAACTAAGCGATATTCTGATAGATACTTTTAAGGCTTTAACTTTGCATTTAGTTTGTATTGAGTTGCGAACGGTTGTTAAGCAATGTCAAAACACGATGGCAATAAACTAAATGACTTCGCGTTGGAGCCAATTAACGACCACGATGACTTACAGCCATTCGTCAGTATTTGTTTTCAATGTTTTATTTACAAACGACTTGAAAGGGTAATATATATAATAAGAGAATAGTGAATTAATAAAACACTCTTTCTTTACTCTAAACCTCAACTGCTTAAAAAACGTGACACCAAAATGCGTGAAAAATTAAATGATTCTTTAAAACACTGTAGCTTGTTGTAGGCATATATCGTATTATTATACTTGTAGGCTGTTTGGTATCAATGGCACAATGTTTATGTCATTTCCATCGCGTAAGTCATGCACAAAGTGCGGGAAACTATGATGTATTCGGCGCTGCAGTTGATGTATTAAATACCTGTCAATATTATTCGAAAAATACTTAGGAGACATAAACATCAACACAAGCCATTAGTAATCTATCTTACCGTCACTCACCTGCCTGTACATCCACCCTGCGCATTCTCTGTTCAAGTAATTATCTCTTGTGCTCCTTCCCTGCTCCAAATTGGTCCTGCTCTGCAATCAAAATTTGCTGGTAATTAAAAAAAGTGCTGAGAGAAAGTCATAAAGACTAGTCTAACCAGGTACATCGACAGCGGACTTAAAAACGTGGAAAAGGACGACTAGAAATTACATTTGTAAAAATAGATTAATAGCTGTAATCGACAGCATTTTGCAACATACAGTTAACCTGTCAGTACATCCTGCTGTAAATCGACTTTCAACAGCTTTATTGCAGAACAGGTTTATTGAATATAAGGTTTATTGTATGGAAATGTGTGTTGAATAGTTTATACTAACCATTCACTGAATAACGTTGATGTACCCCAGGACATATTATAAGACACTCGAATTACATTACCTATTGTGCTCATTAACCCGTGATCACAATGTTCAATAATAAAGAGAATCAATGATGAAAAGACTATGATCTTCGCATTACATATTTAAAAAAAAAATTAAAAGGAACTCATCCTACTGGCAACAAAACTAAATGTTTCAAATATATAATTACTCAAGCCATTGAACTTATAAGACTTTAGTGATGTAGAGTCGATATAACATTCTATGTAAATAAGAAAGTATGAATACAAGTTTTGTTTTGTTAAAGTCAGACTCACGACATATCATGCAGTTATGGCTGGAGGACAGGCAGAGAAGTGACTCACCGGAAAAGATGCCTACGAAATGGGACAAAACCCAAGTCATCTGCCCATGCGTAGTCAAAAGAAAGTTATCTTGAAGAATTCAGAGCTTGCTGTTGGTACTAACGACTGAAAGAGCGCTAGAGGAAGAATGAACACAGAGATGTAAAAATAAGTAGTCTCAAAGCTAACGATCGTTTTATTTGATGAGATTAGATGGCGAAGTTCTACAGAAGTTCAGACTGAATTGTTAAGTCGTCTTCATCTGACAGCAGAATATAACAGACATGGATACTTGTGACAAGTTCGAGTTTGTAGACAACATATTGAATCAAAGTGTTCAATAGAGATCGGCCGATCTTTTATCTTCTGCATGTTTTTTTTTCATATCTTTCTTTTTTTGTAGTTCTTATTCGAACTCGTTCGCATTTCAGAACGTCTGTGGGCCCCATGCAGCTAGAAGTCCGTCGTCTACAGCATTCCAAATCATCAATAATTCATCGTATGTTAAGTAGAAAACTAATTCCCATTTCTGATTAAGTTTCTGAATGAAGCCGATAGAAAATCGTTACCGTATTTTCATAAGCTAGAACCTGATATTTCCACTATTTCACGCCCTATTGAGACAAATTCGACCAGAATTAGCCTGCATTCGTCATTTTCACTCGCAGATGATCAAAACAACTTTAACTAAAAGTGAAAACGTGAGAGCATTGAATCACCGCTCCACAAAAAGGACACTAGGGGGCATGACTTTGTCTGCCTCTGCCGCTCTCCTCAGAAATCATATACAGCTACTCCGCTTCACTTTAATGTTCCTCACTGCAGGTAGATTTGACTTATATCCGATCAATCATGGTACATGCGCAGAAGTCGTCCAGAAAAAAGAACACACTAAAAATATGACCCAGCATTTCAGATAGAAGGTTTTGTTAAGTAGTTTTCAGACAACCTGCACAGAAACGTTCAAAAGCAAAATGTGAAAAAATTGTCTATGTTACTTAAATGTGGCATGATGCAGATGGAGCAATATGAGAACTTTGTAATTTTCCACGTCCCCTGGAAACATGGAACTTCTCAATTAGACATCTGTCGTTTTCGTTTTCAAAAGCCGTTCATTCGTCATTAACTTCTATCGTAATTTTATTTTGTCTTCTCCTTAGAAGAATCTCGGTTTCCAAATGTTTGGACATTGTATGTGCTGTTTCTTTCCTATTGGCATCTGCAAATGTACCCAAAGTACAAATATAGAACGTTAAACTAAATCAAATAATGCTCCTGGTTTTGAGATTCTACGGATAGTTTAAAAGTCCTATTATATGGTTAGTTCATGAGCGTCTTGCAAATTGCGAAGTAGCTGTCGTGTCGGTCCTTGCGTGTGTATTTTGAATTTCATGGCATCTTGTCTACAAAAGTAAAACCTGTCGGCAACTTTAGTAAGCTGTCAGAAGTACAGTCTCATTTATTGACGATATTTTCCTATCATTTCGACAACAGAAAAAAAGATCGGTTTACAAAACTGAACATGATATTGCGTGTGAATACCGATGATAGTGTTTACTGTGAACCAACTCGTCTTGACTCAACCATCTATATCTGTTGAAATAGATCAGTGTTTGAAATATTAGCATAACAGGCAAGCTCTCTATTCACTGAGAATGCTCTCATAAGTTAAGTCACAGAATATACAATCGTGATGCAAATTCCAGAAAGATGCACATTTATGCTGAGTGGCGGAGCCTATTGATGTTAAACCATAGCTTACTGTGCAGATTGGTACAAATCACGAACACTTTTACATTTTGCGATATGCCGCCCGAGCCTCCGGCTGAATAGATGGGCCATTGCATTTATGTTAATATGTTTTATCACAAATTAGTTTTTGGCATCCGAACAGAAGTAAACTATTTTGTGAATTGGAGGTTCTCTAAGAACAAAAATTTAGTTTTGGTATCAAGCCGTATACAGAAATGTGAATAGCGTGAATTTAAATTGATCTTATTTAGTGGCTATGATATTTTCATACGTCAGCTGACAATCAAAATCAGAAATGTTTGGACATTGCACAGAAAATTAAAACAAAATAGAAAAGAGATCAAGCAGAACTATGCATGAATTTTTGCTTGACAGGCGGTATTGTTTATTGAGATGCCGACAACGTTGCGCCATCTGGGGTCAATGTACAGCTCTAGTTTTAAAATATCAGTGACATCATTGGTTGAACGTCCGCCGTCTTTGGTAATTTCTTACCGACACAATCACGTGACCAAGCACTTTTATATATTATCTTCCCACAGACGATAGCAATCTGCAGTACACTGACATTTCCTGACTTGGCGAGGCAATAAAAATATCATTGGCACTTCTACTCATTGTGTACATTGCTTTCCACGGTACGTTGCCTTAGCAGGTAAGTTTATGTTTTGAATGCTTTCTATTTCTTCGTTGGAAAAAAGACAGGTCGACTGACCACTAGCCCTAATAACATAACCAATATCGTTTACCTATCCTTGAGTTTTACACAGATATGGCAAATTTACATTTTCTCATATTTTCGCCTTTCTCCTGACATTTCCATTTAGGCGGCATTGCGCTTAACCAACACTCGTTTACCAAAACTATGTTTCTTGTCAAAGATGATATGGAACCCCCTCATACTTTATATTCACAAGAGGTTAGGAATGAAAAGTTCACTATTGTAGCAATTGTTTTCTCGAAGAATAAGGTACATTTATTTGGGTGGAAAACCTCGATTCAAGTATTAATGACAATAATTGATTTTCATCAAAACCTTGGCACTATCTTATGCAATTTAATATCTCACTTGAAATTACAGTACAAGTAGAAAAAAGACGACTTTTTGTTTGCATTATCTATTTCCATTTTTAAAATGCAGGGGTTGAGAGACTGATAAAAATGTTTGAAAGTATAAGCAACATTGAAATAAACGTTATCGAAATGTAAGGATTAAATTGACAAACAAAACTGTCGCTTTTATTATATTGTATTTGGGGAATATGATGTGAAATTTTGCAAATTTGGCCCGTCAAGATTTGAGATATTGTTATTTTTCATGCTTTAAAACGGAAAACAAGACGTCAGAAAATCGCGTGATTTGCTTAAAAGTGTAAAGGTTGACTTCTTTCTCGCCAAACTTAAAACTACCTAACATGCTAAACGGTGAACCCCACCAATATATTGACCTTAGGTTCAGAAATTAAAGACAATTGAACGAATCCTTGCACACGAGTGATTTTGAGCAAAATGCAACCTTCAACTATATAGTCGTAATTATTCCCGCATTTTCTTGATAAATGAGTTTGAAATAGGCTCTAATCCTATTATAAACCTCAGATCAGAACCTGTCGTAAACTTCTGATTATCTCTAAGAAATGTTTTACTTGTAATGATAAAATTATTTTAAACATTATTGTGTCGTTATCCCCTTGCAAAGTAGAACTATTTGAGTGAAAAATAATCATCTTTTGATCAGCTTCCAGTGGATGTTAATCGACAGCTCTTGAGAGAGACCCTTTATGTGTCTAGTTACATAATGAATACGTAGCCATATCTTGAAATTGCCAATTGGAATGAATATTTATCTTGGGAAAAATATATATTGCATCCGAAATTAATTAGTTTTTAACTCATCGATTTTAAAGATTGCATTTCATCATCGACAGCGTTCACTTTATAAAATCGCATCAACTACTAAAAAAAGGGAGAGAACGAGTCCCATTCTTTAAGAACCACACAATGATTTGCATGGATGCCCTTATTCAGAGCGGTGAATCATGATTTTCTTTGCAACACACAAGTGAAAAACGATTTACCATGAGGGTAAACATTTTCAGCTGACAGCGAAGGTTGTCGCAAAAGGGTAAAACATCAGTGCCATTTCACACCAGCAGCTATGATACTAAGGTGTCTAAACACATACAATCAGTTTATTATTGGAAATGACATTCCTTACGTTCTATCATGGTGTCAATTGATTGCATAGGGATGAGGATTTGTTGTTTTACGATATCGATTTATGAGAGTGTGATTTTTCATTCGATGTTGATTTATTATATTTTGATGTAGACATGTTAAATGATGATGGTATTTTTTTCTGAGTTCACGTTGATTCGTTCTTCTGTGAAGTTGATATATTATATTATGATATTTTTTAAGTAGAATGTGATCAGTGGTGTTATGTTATGATGTGCCTTTGTTGTATTACGGATTTATAATGGTTCGATTGGTCTTTCTCATGTCATATACATCGTGATGTAGATTTGTTATATTGGGATGGCCAATCAACGCGATTTGTACTAATTTGGGAGAACTGGATCTTCATATTGTTCAAATTTGTCAAAAGTGTTAGGCGCTCTGCAGCTGAGTACTAGTGTTGCAATATTACAAATAAGTAAAAAAACAACTGTGTGTGACTTCAAAGAAAAGCAGATGAGCTTACATTTGCAGATTGAACTTACATTAATTCAATATCAAATTAACCCAAATAAGTTCTAATCATGTTAATTATTAAAGTGTGAGGTTGATTTGATATTTTCGATGTGAACTTCCATGATTTTGCTATGATTTGAAAACTTTCGGAAATAAAGTGCAATGTTTTCTTAGTAGGTTTATGATAAATTCAAAATCAAGACATTTGATTTTTAATGGTCCGAAACATAAAATACAATGAAATAAACCTCAGAATATAGTTTCTCATCAGCTGGTTTGTTTATTGGTTAAACAAAGTATGACTCTAAATAAGCTATAGTATGCCTGATATAAATTTTACGATAGGAAAGAATGTTGAGCACAGTGAGCAACTGTTTCAAGGCGAAAATACATCAGGAAAGTTTCCTTTACATACTGAAAAACAGCTTCTTCTTTGAGTGTATTCTAAGAAGACTTCGTCCATTTTGCAAGACAAATGCAGGAACGGCAACAGTCACTAGAATGTCCGATATTTAAATAAAGGCTACCGTAAATCGGACATCGACAACATTGATGCTATGTCAGTTATAGAAACGCCTTTATCCTCCGATACAGGTCCATCAGCTGCAACTGTGTGAAATTTGTCCAACCTCAAGACACCTTCCAATTTTCTCAGATATTCATTCAAAGCTACAAATTGAACGATACGGTGATTAACTGTGCCTCAACATTGTTTCTTTGTAGCAGAATGGGCATGAAATGGAACAGATTTTTTTTCATTTTAAATGTCCCGTCATTTTCAAAATGTTGCCATATTGAATAAAAAACAGAGTATTAATTGTTAAATTGAAGTGAATCCCTTTCTTGTCCTTTCAGTGGTTTGCACCATGTTGTATTTTTGAAGATTCAAATATATGTACTATTTACGTTGTTTATCGTATAGTGTCATGGAGGGTTCCATATTTGGGTGCGGCACCCGTCGATTATTGCCTTACTAACACCTCCCTATCCAGTGTCAATTAGTGAACAATCATACTTCAATGAGTAAACATTTTGAGAATGAACATTTCTATGAACTAATTTTAATGTAAAATCATGAAAATAATGTCAAAATAATGTCAAAAGTTGCAGCTCATGTGCTTTTAACAATAAACGATTGAGAACCACTATAAGTTCGGTATTAACTTGCAGTGAAAACAATACGCGGTGCCATTCCAGCTCAGTTTTGTAGTCGTCCTTTTTTTCTACAACTCATAGTTTACATACCAAGCAGAGTAAATTTATCGGCAAGGTGTATAAACGTTGAGTATGTACTGTATATCTTTACGTATAGTTATCGAAATTATGGTTGCCGTGTTTAGTGCTCCCGCGCTACCAGTAAGCCAGACTGAATATGACTCTATCGAGGCATTTTGCGTATAATTAAGGGCAATAATTGATTCATGAAAGTTAAATGAATGCTTAACACGTAATCCTAACAGTAAACGTTTTAAAGACCCGTGGCAGTATTAAAATTCCTCATCAAATTCAATTGCAAAAAATATTGATGACATGTAATCTTTTTAAAGAACTTTGTAATGTGAAAATTGATATAGAAAAGGAACAATTGGGAGTTATTTCTACAGGATAAAAAAGATGTCATAAAATATTATGCATGTTGTTTGTTTTTGCTACAGGATTAGTTACAAACATATCTCCAGGTTGCCTTTATTAGGTTTCGGGGAGAACTAGATTAATATGATTTTAATCAGAAGATTATCCTTGAAATATTAAAAATGATATATATAACGCTAAGCATAACTCAAATTAAAGCGTTTGCCACAAGTCAAAAATTGTGCGGATTCAAAAATACTCCGAGCTCTCAATAAGATTGATCATTTTTGTGCTACATGTAATTAACTTCTTTGTATTTGTTGTTTATAGGTGGTAACGGAGAAGTTCACCATTGGTAAAGTTTTCTCTTGACTCTAGACTGAATGACGGACCCTTGCTCGGGCAGCTTTACAAATAAAGTGCACTTGCGCCGTACTCAAGAACACTGAATATCTGTTTCAGTGATTAAAGTGTGTAAGGAGATATTCAGCAAGGGAGTTTTCTGATTTGATTTCATAAAAACACGTAGTAGTAGCATCATTCCCCTTCATCCGCTGTGCCCAACGCTAAATCACTTTATAGATATGTATTCTGAATATTTCTTCTCATATGAATTTTCTGTATATGAAGGCGATAATGATACCAAAAACTACTCCAACACTTGTTCAGGTTGTCAGTCTGCTGGTGATTACCTTAATTTCGTATTTTTCGCAGTAGCTATTTTAGGGCTGTTTAAACATTTGTTATTTGTATCTGTGATATGTAAAACCAAGGAATTGCAAACTAAATCGAACATTTTCATAGTTAATTTGGCCATCTCAGATATGATATTCAATATTTCAAACATTACACACTCAGCATCATTTTTTACAAATGTTACCATGTCCCTCTTGCTTAACTGCTCAAGCGTTATCATTTGGATCACCTTAATGGAGTCTAATTTTTCCATTCTGTTGGTTGCAATTGAACGATACATTGCAGTGTGCCATCCTCTTAAGGCACAGTTGTACTTGAAGATTAGAGTGATGGCTATTGGCGTCTGCTTAACATGGTTGCTTAGCATTTTTTTCGCAATCAGCCTCATCTCATATTGTATACGTGTCTCTTCGCCTGTACTAAGTTCCATGCATTATATAGCTGGATTTGTATTACCCGCTGCTCTTGTTTTCAATATAATTGTTGTTCCGATATTGTACATCTTAGTGTCAAAAAAGATGGCAAGCAGAAGAAAATCAGCTACTCTGCCTCAGCAAGAATCAATTGCAAAAGTTTCCAGACAAGTGTTTAGAACTATTTTCCTCACGACTATTGTGTATTTTATTGGTGTTTTCCCGTTTACAATTTTAGATTTCCTTTTTGTATTAAGTGAGAGCTTCAGCGATAACTCCAATTATTTAGTGAAACTGGTAGAAACTTCTACCTTTGTCCTTGTACATGAGCTTGCCTATTGCTTACAGGTCATTCAACATTCAATCAACCCTTTTATCCATTTGCTGTGCAACTCGAAGTATAGAAATGCCGTGAAGAAACTCTGTTGTGCATGTGTTTTCCGTGATCCAAGGCAAAACGAAAACACTCCATTACCGAACAACTGACAGTTCCGTGTAGAAAATACGCATTGTATGTTTATATGACAATGGTATGGATGTTTATATTATCAAATTATCAATTCAAACAAGGACACAGAACAATAATTCGTACCAAAATAGTCACCAGGCATTTCTTTATATGTAACGATACAATAACGCATGAATAACAATAGTCACCTAGTAAAATTTCTACAAAAACAAAATCTCAGCGTTACAAGGTCGCTTGAGAAGGTAGGATATCATTGTTATACCCTACCATCCAACTGAAACGGAGGTAATATATTAATACCTTTCCGTATTACAAACTTACCATGTGAATGCCTCGAGCAAGATCGTCTTAGTTAATTTGGCCTTTCTCAAAGGTCAACATCATTTGTTTTCATCAACATCATTTTTGTATTCGTTGATATTTAATGAAAATCATTTAAACGCCTAGTTGACCTGTGTAATTTACAGATTTTGATCGCAGCCAGCTCGTGTACGTTTTCTAGTCTTGTCTATATCAAGTTACAATCGAGGATCCATCAGCAGACAAAGCAGGCGGGCTATGTAACATATCAAGCGTTTTTTTTCTAACGACAATAGTTGAAAATAGAGGAAGCAGTATTACAATTTATAAAATAACCTCATCGTATGTTTGAATCGGTAATCTTTTCATCATACAAAGGATTATGATATAAAATAAATTTATCCGAGTTTGTCTTTTGTTTAAGTTTGAGGTTGTATTTCTTGTAGTACCTGAGTGTATAATATCATAAAGTTAGGGCAGATGCGACATTTACCAGTCTTATAAAGTTGTCCAGACATATAACATGTGTTCTTATTTCCTTGTGAATAGTATTGTATGCACTGTACCATATGTCATATATTGTATATAATACATTAGAATGATAATGTTGTATGCTCGCGTTTGTACTCCTACATTGACTAGGCATCCCTAATTAAAGCACGTTATTACATCAACACTGATGATGTCTCTTTTAGAGAATAAATAATTCACCAAGCAACATTGAGAAAAATTCAAGATTCTCATATTAGAATTTAAACCAGGAAATACCTTTGTTTTGCTGAGCGATGACAAATCTTTCTTATGTTTAGAAATAGATTTAGTAAGTAACCGGCACAGTTTGGTATCAGCGGCCATAAATATTTTTCAAATACGTAACGAAGTTAAAATTTTGAAGAACGTTTCCATTCGGAAGTAAAGATTGAACATTGCACAGATCATTGTAGTACATGGGCAAAGGAGAACTTAGTTACCATCAGTGAATTTTGAATGCCTTCAAAAGTTTTTAGCGCAAAAGAATTCACAAAATATTTCTTAGAAATGATTTTAATAAATAATTGTGGATAAGAATAATAAGTATATTATAGATGTTGATTTTCTCTTCAATGTACCACTCTACAGGTTTACCATGTCTTTAACCTATAGGTGTAAAGTTTAATGGTGTACAACTATGATTACTGTAGATATTTTGCACAGACATTTTCTACATAATTATATTTCGTTACAGTAACTGTTGTACGTTTTACGTCCTTACCTTGTCACAAAGTTTGGTTTAATTTGTAATTCTTCAGATGACTTTCTGTTTGAGTACATTTATCTTATTCGGGTAGTGTGTGGTTTTAACTTGTAATTGATATACGTGGTAGAAGATATGACATATTGGGTGTCTTGCGCCTGGTGTTTGTGCCTGGTGTCTGATTAAATAACTCTATACGTTTGGGGCAGCACCTCTGACTATAACCACTAATCGGCAAGTGTGCAAATATGATAACGAGTAGAACACATACGGGCTCTGTTTCAGCAATTCACTAGCAATCCAAGACGATGGCAGACATGAGCACATCTGCCTAAGTTGTCTTTGCTGCCAATGACGTCACTGCTATCTCAGTCGCCGGTGTGATACTGCTGAGCTATTATTTGTGCTGTTCTTGTGTTGGAGAACATGCCACTGACCAGTATACGAACTCGAAGTCAGCGTAGCCAGAGTCAACGGAACCAGAGTCAAGTTTACCAACCATTTCTCACGGACACAGACAGGACTGAATCACAACTTCTAACAGGTTTCACACAGCCCTTTCGAGTCAACAGTAGGGTCTTCACTAGACGCTTTATTCTGCGGTCAAGTCAAAGTACATGTTTGGTGCAAGACAAGATGTGATTCTTTCACATGCATTATCTATTTGTAACAAAACATTATCCAGTATATCACAGAGAGCAGCAAAATTTTATTTGTATCTTACATCACATATTTAGCTGTATTTTGGAATTTTTTGTGTGAATATTACAGATCCTCAATCAGTTAAACTATACCATTTGTATCTGTGTGTTTTTCATATTACCCATACTCCGCTGCAATTTTTGTTTGATTTAACTCTTTCCCGGCATTTTGGCCAGGCTTATTTCCATATGCCTACTAATGGGTGTAAAACTTAATAAGATTACGTTGTACCTTTACCGTGACAACTTGTGTTATTGACGTGGTTACTCTGACATATTCAAACAAAACAATGCCTTTGGTCAATGCCAAACCAGGAAAAAACATTGACTCCGATTTTTGAAATTATACATTTATCGTAAATATCAAATGTCAAAGAAAGAGCGATGGCGTTAGTCCTGACGACAATTCTGTTCTTGATACGACAAACTTACACTGATTTTCAAGGATTGTTTTAAAATAGAGAATTTACGTTTGAAAGCAATCGATCACCTATAGCTCAAACACTTGTAAACTAACCTTTTGCCATACATTTCTCTGATTGTAATGCTCAGCGGCAAGTGTCGACATTCCGCTATACATAAACTGAAAGACATCCCATACACTTTCTACAAATCAAGCAGACACACTGAACACGTCAATGGAACAATGGTTCTCAATGATGAATCGATTGCTGACCACTGGCCTTCTTTTAGTACATCCCGGCCAGGCAAAATATACCTGACAGTAGCGTCACTCACAAATGACTAGCTAAATTTCAGTCAGTCCCTGATATAGCGACGTTAATACAACTTGATGAAATATTGCCATTCGTCGACCTCAAAAATCAGGCATTTACATTAAATGTCTGATATTTTGAGATAAGTTGTCATCACTTTTGGTGCTGTTCCTTAAACATAGCCAGCGAAAGAGGCTTAGACAGCTCTTCAATTTTGCCAGCTGCTGACTTCTAACGAAAGCCCTATCACCATCATGGATATAGGCGATGGTTACGATATTAAATGTGAGAATGGTGAGGATAGAGGACTGTAAGTTGATTCGCACAACTTTGGCCCTATACTGTTTTGACATAAAATAAGCAATGAAATTGAAAGACAAAAAGTTTAGTTTAACTTGGAAAAGACTTTTGTAAGTCAAGCTGATCATTCTTCCAGGTCAAATAAAATACATAAAAGACAAACAAGCAAGCAAAACTAACTACCAGAGTTTGGGTTCTTGAACAGTTAATCGGGTTCGCTTGGTGATGATCGAGATACACATGAATTTGAGCTGTAACTGCTGATTAGAGAAAGTTATCATCGCAATCAAATATATGTGCAACTCGGTAAGATTCACAACATCAACATATTTGGTTAGGACCCATTCCAAAAATTTTCCAGAAAGGGTCTTAAATTACTTTGTTCGTTTTTGACCTTCTCAAATTCTATTTGTTCACACTTCTTAGCGTCGAGTAGAATAGGTGTCGATTTGGCATTTTATAGAGCCAAGTTGAACGATTTCGTGGGGGAGGCCCCGCTGGGCAAAGAAAATAAACTTTTATGACGACATCAATCATCCCACTAGTCAATTGTCAAGTGTCACCGTCGTTGAAACTATATTTACACGATCTCCTGTTGATCACTGGTAACGTTGCACGCGAAAAGAATATTTAAGAAAACACTGATTTGGTGCAAGTTCAAAGAGTAAACAATGTTCCATTTATTAGAGGCGCTGAATCTATGGTTGCAATGAAATGCAAATGAAAGGAAAGGGTTGAGGTGTTCTTTACTTGCAAAAATCGCACTATTCAAATATCTGCTTGCGAGGAGACTGTTGTTTTATTTGAGTAAATACCTTGTAAGCAACCACAATTCAGACAGTAAGGTTTGTTGAGACAACAGAATCAGAGACTACGACAAGTTACAAAATCGACGAAAAACACACGTCAACTCTTCAATGTGCACTATTGTACAAGCCACGGAATTGTGAGGTCCATGTCAAACAGGACTTGCTATTTTTGAACAATAGAAGACTTAAACAAAAGACTCACTTTATTCCAATAGACAATTGTAAAGCGTTATCGTGCGAAATATTTTATTTATTTTTCACAGAACTATATTGTCTTAAATTTTCCTGCTGTAGTACATTGTCTGCTGGAAGGGTCGCACGAACGGAGGTACCACTATTAATGTTAACTTTCGACAATCAGTAAAATTCTTAACATTTCAAGTAATTGAATATTGTGCTTTTATCAACGTAGAATGCACCTCGGACTGAAAAAGCCGTCGCTCGAGGGCGCTGTCTACGCCCGTCCAAAATACACCCTGAAAAGATGTTCGCACTCTTAAACTTGTTCATTGATCTTTTGACCTACCACTTTAAGAGGTTCATTTTGAAGAACAGGGAGTAAAAATAAGTTTTGACATGATTAGAAAATCGGAAATTTTATTTGGAAAGTATTTGGGAATTCGGTGTGTACTTATACTTTATTCTACAGTCTAGTCTTTCAGTGTATTTTTATGTTTGTATTGTTCTCAGTTTAAGCCTGTAGCGGGAACGGCAACCGTATTGAACTGCATCTGTATATTTTAGTTGAGCATGGTAAAAGGTTGGTGTCAGTTTGAACAGCAACTGGCGTAAAAGAATATCCATGTACAGAACCGTGACATTTATGTACGCTTCATGGTAGTGCATCATCCTAATGCATATGCAGTTTGTATCTCAGCAAAATAGGAGAATATTATCCACCTTTCTGAAAATATCTCCATTAATTAGATTGCGTGTTTTTCGTGTTTATGAATAAATAAATAGGGGTTACCTCACTCGGGTAGGTCCAAATGACCTGTGTAATTTGCCTATATAGAATAGGGGCTGATAATTTTTGATCTCTCACTATGAATGTTCACAGAAACATATTTTTATACGCCCGCATGACGGGATGCAGAAGGCGGTCATAAGCGCTTCACTGTTACGCATGCGCTAAAGCAGTATGATAAGAGTTAAATTCTTGATCGCATAGTTGCCGACATTGCGACCAGACAGTGCTTGTGAGTGCGCCGTTTACTTTGATCAAGATTTGCAATCGACGAAAGTTTTTAAAGCCCCAAAGCTGCGAATTTTATGCATTATTTTCATGATTTTATTTTCAAACCAAAGTTGGTTGGTGCAGGCCTAAATGTGCTAATTGAAGGATATGAAAAGAAGTATCACTGCTTGCTGATTTCGACCATGCCTACGCGTTTTGACATGTTACATAATAAACGGGTGCCCTACTTGTGAAATTGCGCCCTTATGGAAAAGTACAAAAGCTGCAGTATTTCCTGCACATACACATCGTGATCATAAAAGAAACGAGCTGAATACGATATACTATTATATGCCATAAATTGTTTACCGATAGTAAACAATAAGGTATATTGAAAAACCATGACTGGATGCGCGTTTATCTTGCTTAAAAATAATGTGCGCCTCGAAAGTGAAAGACTTAATCTTTTGCTCAAACTCTTTTCAAAGACATTTTTAAACATTGTCTTACCGAATCAAGAATGAAATTAAAGGTTAACAGTGTGAAGCTTGGAACTACGGTAGAGAAACTAATTACATAACATTTACCGCTATCCAAAATTCAAAATGGCCGCCATCCCTGTGTTAACTCTATGGAGGAAAGTATAATTATATTTTTACGAAAAACTGAGACTGACATTTTTTGCTCCAGGACCTTTAAAATGATCTCCCATAAGAGATAGAACAAAAAAGAATTGTTAAAATTTGAGATTCGGAAAATATCTGTCCCCGAGGCGCATTCTACCTAAATACTTTCCATTTGCATAATGATAATGATATACCGTCGGTAATTTTTTTACAGATAATTTGAAGCCAGTGCCAGAGTTGTCGACAAGCTGTCTCCATATCTTTAATTTTCAAAGCACAAGGACAGTAAACTTTCTGAGCAGCTTTCCTGTATTTGAAGTCACACAACAAATAAATGAAGGCCCTACTGAACATTGAGATAACACAAGAGAGATTGTAAAAGGAATTGCAATAAATGAAATAATAGGAAAGCGGACGAGGTCGAAAGACTCTATCATTACTGAATTTTGCAACTACTGTTCAATTGCAAACGGGAAAATGCGATAAAAACATGGCTGTCGTCAGAAGAATATCCCTAAAAAGCACCTTAAATCTTTTGACATTGAATCTGACAAACGCAGAGTTAAAAATTTGCTTTTTCTAGTTATTAAAATGTGTAGTATCGGCACGGCAAACAAATCAATAGACATAATACCAGGTACTAAAAAGATACTCAGAAAATTTTAGGTGACGGCTTTCTATGACGTCAGAACGAAACGGCTGGGAGCAGATTGAGAAGGAAATGCTAAGCAGCCGTGTTATCGAGATGAAGATGAAACATATCTTTCTTCTCAAATAAACACTGACTTTTTAAGGATGGAAAACTACAATTTATCGTTCAATTGCAATCAGAGATTTTGTAAAAGTGGACTCCGATATGGTGATAACAATAACTTAGATTGAAGAGGTGAAAAATGCAATTGACCTTTCACTCGGTCCATTAACAAGAGGGGACATGAATATAACAGTGTTACAATCTGAAATAACATATCTGAGGAGGCTAAATTAATTAACAGAATATTGCTTTTAGTCTGCATCTCTTTGATTTTCCGTATGACAATAACGATGGATAAGTTATTGACTAACCCTCCTATGGAGATCTCATCAAGTGCTGCGATAACAAATTACGGACTTTTGCTTGAATCCAAATTATGAATAGTTTGTTTGAGTTCTTCGTAGACCGACGCATTTAATATACCACCATAATCCTTGTCTGTATCTGTTTGATTCAATGCTCCGAAGGAGGGCGCTCGGCCTGTGAAGAAGAGGATAAATTTCTTCGTTGCTGACACTTTTATGGGTATGGCAGGGGAAAAATGCAGCACTTTGATTGCTATTTCTGTTGGTATGAAAAAAATTCCCTTATAAAAGAAAGATGCACCTTTCCTACAAATATATCTTTGTTTCTGAATTAGATCTCTGTTGTTTTTGTGAAGTCGAAAGTGCTTCCCCTTCATATATCAGGCTGCATCGGCAATTGTCATGACAACTAAGTGAGTTTGACCACTGATGCGTCAAGCTACCAGTTAACACACAACGCTTTACTTAACTTCTGTGTCAGTTTATTGACTGGGCAGTTTTGCTTTGATATCAGTCAGTACAAAATGTTAAAAAACTTGAATCTTTAAAGTTTAATTCGTTTTCGAACAACTGTGGACAATAGTGGTAAAACGCAAGTCAACGTTAATTTTTGAAGCCTGAATTTTATCAGCATTGAAGCTAGTTTGCATCGTCAGCATTGAATATCAAATCTACATCGAAGAGAGAGTAAATTTGCATTCGGAAAAGATGTATATGAGAAGTAGCCATTTCACGTTGAACACGACATGAGAACGCTTGGCATCATCAGAACATCATAATAACATGCAGAAAGTCATGCCGTATACGATCGTGGGGGCGCATCTTAATCTCTCTATAGTCCAAACTCGGCAAGTCAGAGACTTGATTCCGCACGCAGTCAGACCGAAACATGTGTGACGTCTTACCATCCAGTATTATAACAAATATATATGTACACACACTGGGTATACTGAGATACTCTAAACCGGTTGTATCAATGATTACCCAACCACTGAACATCAGCGTGGCGATGCCTTTGCCTCTTTCTTCAATCGAAACCCCGCTTTTATTAGATAACGAATGCAGGTCGTTACTCGATGCGGTCAGGCAATTGGTATTACAAGGTCATCAAGAAATACCACGTAAGTATAAATGAAGTTCATATACGTACTTCTGACAATGTTTGAATTTCATCAAGTCAACGCTTGCCTTGCGCATTGGGAATGCTTTTTAACAGGCAAACGTTCGATGTGCCCATGGTGTTTATACTATGTATAGTACTTCGATTTGAAGACACAAACGTTAACATGACGGAGCAAGGGGCAATTAAGAAGGTTAATGGTAGCGGTTGCAACATCATGCACTGAATTAAATACCCCTTCTGTGACCAAGACGGTTCTAATGACTCAAATTTACTGAAAGTGTATTTTACATTTTATTTTTGTACCTGATAAAGGCCCTTCTTGTTGCGTTTTATCTCTAATGCGTTATTGGAAATGCAAACTAGCTAGTAACCAACATTTCGTAATGAAAAAGTCAACAGAATAAAATTAATGTACTAGCCGATGTACCTTTGAAGTCAAATCAAATAATGTACATTACTTTGTATATGAAGACTACGTACAGAAATTCACAACCATCACCAAAATCACAGCATTATCAGACGTAAGTAGGAATCAGATACCTATAAGTCTGGAGAATTTAAAAGCACTTAGCTTAATGCATGACCTGATGACAGATCATTTAATGTGCAAATTAGTTGATTAGGTGTCTCGCCCGTCATCTTTCAGCGTAACTAAACATTAGTATGATCAATGTAACGCACTGTTCCTTAGAAGTCAGTGCTGTAAATGCTCTATGATTACAGAATTTACGTTCCGATGGAATTACGGGTAGCGTATTGCTAATGCCTTGCAAACAGGAGGCAAAACCAAAAAAAGTTGTCGCTAAGCTCAAAACGGCGTCGCCTTGAAGGACAAGAACATGAAAACCCGAAATAATCACAGTTCATTCATCTTTGATATTACATTATGTTTAAAGGAAATTCTTCCCGCTAATATTAGTAGTATGTAAATTACACCATCACAAGAATATATTGGAATGAGGTCATGCAAGCCTGCATATTTGAAGTTCGACAAGAGATTTCCTGGGATAATGATTTTTGAAAAAAAATGCTAAACATTTTGCTGAGAAAATTTATGCATTTTTAAACAAATCCTATATTTCACATCTGTGAAGATATAGGGCTATTGTTTCACATAAATTGGGAAAATTTGCCCAAACATGAATCGCCAATCGTCTTATCATAATGTTAAACTTACAAAAATGTTCGTTGCAATCTCTATCTATAAATATGTATTCATGAAATACTTCTCTGAAAATATGTATAATAGAAAACAATGGAAGGGTAATGAAGTGACTGATGCACAGGCAGGGTCAATCTTTGCGACGAGTAATGAAAAACATCAGGAAAATGGCTAAGCCATTCACGACATCTTGTGACAAAGTAATCATCCGTTAGAGACTCGTGAAAACACGTTGTAATTAATCGTCGCGGCAGCACGATTGTTGCTATTTAGAGACAACGACAAAGCAAAGAAAGGTGAAAGAAGGCTACACCTTTACATTACCTTGTTTTAATCACAAAACATATTTTGATGAAATTTGAAATTTTAATCGAAGCATAGTAGTTAACCTTTGACAAAAATTAATATGATCGTGATTAAACTCGTGCAATTATCCCGAGACATTTCTGATCGTGGTCACCTTCGTTTATCGCATATTCAAAGGAAAAAATAGAAAATGTTTCCCAACGACCTCCAGTAATCTTCAGGACTTACCAGCATGCACTACCGTGTTTTCTAGGATGCCTGTCTAACATCACTTCAAGAAGACACTCGAACAATTATTATAGAGAATGGGTGGAAAAGGTTGAATCAGGAACAAAGAGGTTATGCTGAAATTTAACTTAGAAAGCGATTTTCCTCTACTGATTAAAAGAGCTCACGACTTTCATAGAACAAATGTGACGGCTTGATTTTAAATTCTAAAAATTGATAGGTGTTCGCGGCGCTAGATGTAAGGGATAAAACACAGAGCAGCTACCCTTGCATATATTTACTATATGCTGCAATTCTCCATTTTTCGCTGAAATGTCATTTCTACGGTATGCGAAAAAAGGGGAAATGTCGAGAAGAAAACAAAGAAATGTAGAGTAATGTAAAGAAACGACTTAAAGATAGAGCTGTTCAAAATTTCAGTTTTATACTTTGAAGCAGAACGATTCCTAAATCAGATAAATGTTACTCCCGGGGTAGTAACACTATTTCTTTCTTTCGTCAACAACTAAATCTTACCTGAAGCTAAGAAAAAGAGACTTCAGCAATATCTTTGATGGCAGTCTAAGAGCGGCTCGAGATTTCCAAGTCCTTATATGGTCTCGGGCACTTCTGTTGTGGACGATTTATTCATCACTGCATATTGAAAGATATCTAACAATCTGGTGAATTTAAGAGCACCCAGCTTTGACGTATGACCTGATCACATATTAATTTAATGAGCAAAATGGTTAATTATACGTCCTAATCGTCAATTTTTCAGCGAAAGCTAACCCTAAGGACGACCAATGTACCTCTTCGTTCCTCTGAAGTAAGTGCATGTATAGGAGTCTCAAGAATGAAGGTCCTTGCGGAAAAAAATGCTAAGGCTAAGAAGCTTTGATATAAAAATGAATGCATTAAAAACAATTCTTCAATTTCTCATCAGTGAAGCTATAGGGCTTGTTTTCACCCATAATGAGAAACTCGGCTCAAAAATGAACGGTCATCATCTTATTGTCAAATTACATTTGGAAAATATTACTTGCAACATCTATTTATGTATTACTGAGATTCTTCTTTGAAAATATGTTTAATAGAAAAAATGGAAGGGTATGAACTGACAGACGCATAGGCAGGATCAAACCTTACAATGATCAACGGAAAACATCAGGAAAATGGCATAGACATTCACAACATCTTGTGACAAATTAACTCCATTAGAGAATCGTGAAAACACGTTTTAATTTTACTAATTAATCGTCGCGCCAGCACGATTTAAGCTATTTAGGGACAACGACAAAGCAACGAAAGGTTAAAGAAGGCTACACCTTTACATTGCCGTGTTTTAATCACAGAGAGTGGGTTACTTTTTGATGAAGCATTGTAATTTTGCAAGTGTATGAGACCAAAGGCAATATGACATTGGCATACTTAGGTAAAGTCCTGAGTATATGCTGCATTTTATAATACTAAACGTAATGCGTTCTCATTCGCTCAGCGATATACTTGCATTGTAGATACACTGATATGTATATTGTGGATTATTCTTGATCTTTGGACACAAAATAACAGTATCACAAAAGTTGCGGTAAAACTGCAAACAGACATCCAATCTGCATTTTGTTTGCGTGTTTGTTTGCTTTATCAAGTATTCTCAGATATTGTCCGTATGAAACTCGCTTGCAATCAAGAAACCTAAACACTGAAAGTGAAACATTACTCAGGTAAGGACGACGCTTGTGCCATGTACAGCAAACGCAAGGATCGTGGTTTCTGCGTTTAGTCCCTGAGTGTGCACACGCGGCAAAGAAACTATAGTCTATTATGTTCAGTCGCGTGTTCTAGAGATTGGTTCTTCGACCAGCGAATGAATGAATTAGAAACAGGAACATTGAGGTTATGCTAACAATTTAACGTAGACTTAATATTGACGATTTTCTTTCGCTGATCAAGACAGCCCTAGACTTTCAGAGAACCAAATGTGATAGTCTTATACTTTATAAAATAGGTGGCAATACCATTGACAAATACGAGGGACAAAACAAACACAGCTAACCTTACACGTATTTTTGGATCCTGCACTACTCGTTTTCCAACTTAATGTCGCTGTTAAGTATGCGAAAAAATTGCTTGCAAATCCAGAGAAATAAACCAAGTAATATATGTTAATCTAAAGAAATATGATTGGGAGAAAGAGCTGTTTAAGAGTTCACTTTTATTGCTTGAACAAGAACATCACTGAAATAAGATATAGAGTACTACCAGGACAGCAGATCTGTTTCCTTCTTCAAAAAACTACCAAATCGTACCTGGAACTACAGAACAAACTTTACCAATATCGTCATTGACAAGGTCGAGGTCTTCTGACCCTCAAATAGTCAGGGGATGCGTTGCTTATAATTACTTATGCTTGTACTTATAAGTACTTATGCTAGAACTTGCATCAAACAAAATAGCGGCAGGGTTATTACGAGGAAAAATGTATACGAGTGTGTCAGTCACACTGGTGGGAGTTAAAGCAGACGGTAGAAAAAATGATTTACTGAAGCTAAAGCGGGCGCCTCGACTAGTACAAATGCTTAATGTCGAGACAAGGAGCATTTGAATGGCAGGAAAAATCCGCCTAAAACTTGTTAAAAGATTTAATAACTTGATATAATAGCGAGAATATCGTAAACGTTAATGATGTTGCTTGAAGAGCTGCAGTAATAATGTATTGAATTTCGTGAAATCAGCCTTATTACGTTTTGTTTTGTGTTAATTCTCTTCCGTCATAGCCGACTAACAGTGGGAGCTGAGCAGTATGTATCCTTTGCGTCAAGAATGTTCAGTTCCAGGTGTTCATTTATGTTCGACGACCACCGATCATTATATTACCATGCCATGCCCGTCGCATTTTGATTGGTCGAGCTGAACCACGTGACTGACCACAAATACACAGTAATGGTTCGTTTACATGCCCGTGAATATGAATAATAAGATTAACAACTCAAAGTATCGTAACTTTACAGCTCAAACATAAATCATAATCAATCACAAAATAAAATGGAGCACTTGTGGGTCAAGTTGAGATACTTTTTTTTGAAAACATTTCCGGATTTGCCAATTTTTTACAGCGCGCGTGACAGTGCGTCGCGTATTGCTCAGTTTCTGGGGCCCAGTTGTCGTTCGCTCCTGAAATTTTCGGAAATTTTGACGGTTTTCTGGGGTTCGCTGATAATATAATGGAAATAACAGACTCCGCTCTGACCATTAACGTTTATTTGTGGGCGCGGGCTCGAGGAAAGCCAAATTAACGGGCTCGGCAAGCCTCGCCCGTTAATTTTTGGCTTTCCTCTCGCCCTTGCCCACAAATAAACGTTAATGGTCAGCGCGTCGCCCGTTATTTCTATAATATTCAACTAGCGGTACGGTCTCTGTGCCGTGCACAGGGCCAAAATCTTGTGAATACCAGTCTGCAGTGGAGGTTATTGCTTAATAATATCAATAAAGCTCTCCGATGTTAGCTTGAATATTTTCTGTGCAATGATTTGACATCAGTGGCAACGAAAATGGTTTACAATCCATTCAATAATTTACAGCTATATTAAAATTAAATTGTATCATAAGTGCTAGGGTGTCGTTCCAGTTGGACGAGAGCTGTAGTTAAATAGCTTTATGAGTGCTAAAATTGGCAGTCAACTAGCGTAGAAGGTTGGCGCTAAATTACTGGGCGTTTTTGAACAGGGAGTGTTACAATAGAACATACTGAATGTTTGAGAACATGACGTTTATCTGAACAGAAGCGAAAGTTTTAATCTCATTTCATGGAACCCCCATCCCCCGAATTGATTTTAATTATATACAATTCACCATATGAGTTCAAACTTGGCATCGTCTGCTCGGCTTTCGTCTTGAATATCCGAGTAAGCACCAAGAGTATCCCTATAGTTCGCTTTGCTCGACCACGGGCCCTGTAATATCCCATAGCAACATGCTCTCATTTCAGAAATCTGCTTTCTGTTTTTGTGTACTCAAAGCAAGTTGAAAATACAACTGTACATCACCTGACACACAAATTGACAAATGTTAGATTTGAAATAACTTTCGCAGGCAAATTGACTCGACTTTGATAAAATTTACACTTTATAGCTTTCACTATAATGGTTATCGCATAATGTCGTGCTTGTAACGCAATATCTTATAAAGCTGCCTGGGACGGGGTTAACGCTATAATTTGCAAATATTTTTGGGGTATATACGTACACCAAAAATGGTGAATATCCACTTACAGCCTGTACTTCATGTGAAATTGGACGTAGGCTCGAACTAGAATTTGTTTTGGTAAACTGAAAATCAGTGTGGGAAAGTAGTAGAAACATGAGAAAAACTATGGGGTGCTTTTGACTGGTCTACGCTGGAGGTAAAAGAAATGTCATTGTAATGTTGTCTGTGGTTTATATGGTTATGTGGTTCATTGTATCGTAAATATGTTTTCTTAGGGGGTGAAGGCAAGACAGCTGGTTGGAAAAGACCCTGATCAAGGTGAGAGACGGGTACAAAATTTGCATAATGGCATAGTAATGACCTTGCACTTCATAATTAATGTGCATCAAGCCAGACAAAGTACACTGGCGATACCTGACGTTCATTGTTGCTGGGCCTGTTACATCGTCTCATAAAGACCAAGCGAATCCCAGATAAATACATGCATGTTTTAATTTTCACAAATTTTGTATGTAATGCACTAACGTATTCAAGAAAAAAAATGTTTGAACATCGCCATTCTGACTTTGCCTTCAGTAATGGCGAGCCAAAGACGACAAGCATAGACATGCTACAGCGCTTGTCTTGAACACCCTGCCTTGCTTGCAGAGTGTACGAGCACAGTAAATTACAGCTAACATTGTCATAGTTATCAGCAAGGGCACTTGGCTAGCTGACATTTCATTGAAGCACACTGCCAGCACCAACTAACATGATATGATTGATATCTCGTCACTTATCTCACATATTATTGAAAACTCCGAGTTAAACAACAGCATACAGTTGAACACGTTCATTTCTTTTCAATAAGATACAATTTGATCACTGAAAACAAAGGACGTTAAAACAACTTTTACTTTCAGTGATTTACACTGTGGAATTTAACCAAAGCTCAGTGGTGAACACTATCATTTCCAAGTATATATCCACTCTCTCAATTGAATACAATTGAGTTAAACAACATCACATAGTGAAACCTCTTCATTCAATGTACTTATTCTTCATCAATACGACTAACACAAGATATAGCCGTCTCCGCTCGAACCCCATTTCTCTGCACTACATCCTCAATGTTTGATATAGAAATGCGATTTCAGAGAAAGCCGGGTGAGCATTTCATTATTGATCACCTAGGAGTTTCATCGCGTTAATGTCACCACGTATTGCATTGATTCGATTTTGAACATCGAATTCATTAGACTCATTGTGAGTGCCAGTGTTACAAATGTCGACTCTCTACTGAAGCTATATCACTTTGTGTTTTTTGTGCTGATTAGTTCGTTAATTATGCATGGTAGCTGCGATTCTTGTGTTTAAAGTAACAAAATGCGTAATCGAATCTAGTTTCTGTGAGCTCTATTATTAATTTCCCTCGCAGGAATCTCTTTTCACACACAACGACCGCTGGAATGAATTGTACACTTTTTATCCCTTATAAATTTCATTGCTTTAATGTCCCTAGGTACTGAATCAGTTGAAATGTAAACATCAGAGTCAGCATGCCGATTGCTGAGTGACGTTATTATTGTCACTTTCTTCTATTAAATTCAATTCAATTCAATATGTTTTCACTGTGCTGATCAGATCATTAATTATGTATTGAAGCTGCTATTCTGGAGATGTCTAAGAAGCGAAATCAACAGTGACTCATTGGTTCGTTAATGATTCATATCTCATAGCGCCTTGGGTGGGCACGCACACTACACAAATTGTTATGTAAATGGCAAGGAAAGGATTTGGTAGACGTTTGATTTCAGGATATCATGTGCCATGAGCTCATATAAGATGCAAAAAGCCCTGTCGGAAATCTAATAGAGAAAGCTTAATGAACACGGTCTTATCTACGGGGCAAACGGACGTGTAGTAAAATGAGTTCCTCAGATCGATTAGATAAAAATACAAAAAAGAAATCGAATCAGACAACAATATGATATGAATAAATTTCAGAGCTCGAACACAAGGAACACACATGGTCTTGCAACGCAAAGAATTTGTGCTAATATTAATTCTTTGTGTTCCGTGCATTTCAAACATGAGCTTAACAAAAAACTTAAAAGAAAGCATCACTAGTATAGTCCGTGTATAGACGAGCAAATTAAACAAAATATAAACTTTATTGTTAGCTAGATGCATTATCCGTCAGTACTGATTTAAGAAATTTTACAAACCATAAAAATAGGGATGTTGTTGGAGATTAATTATTTACTGATGGTTACATTAGCAAACATTAATTTACTTTTGTACAAATTAGAAAGGCGTGTGTCAAAGAAAAAGACATTTTGACTTTGAAAACGAGACGTGCGATGTCTGTTAGCCTGTGATCATTTCCATTACCGATATTTTCAAGCCAACAATGAATATATGTGTAGGTGTTTGTAAATGTGATTAATGAGAAGAATACACTTGAGGAATGACTTCAATTATGGATAATAAAGGGATTGAAAGAGAATAGAAAGTGTTAGGCAACTACACAGTGTGCATGCTATCACAGTTCCTTCCATCGCCAGGTGTTTCTTTGTTTCAATTCGCATCAGAAGCAGAGACACGATTAATGCCGAGTTCGCTCTTCCGAACAGTTTTATTGTGTAAATACCCAGCTTCTAGAGAAATTAAATATTCATTGACGTGTACTTGCATTATTGTATCTGTGTAAAACGTACCACTCAGAAGTGACAGAATTGAAAGCTCGCCTCCAAAGAAAAGAAAAGAAAAGGAACAGACTTTCATGTTCCCTAGAGACGAACCTCAAAATGGGTACATGTAGATGTATTTTTATTCAGTGCCTGACTTTGAAAATCATTTTCTGTAAAAGAATTGCACTGATTTTTTCATCTCACCCAATTTGGATTTCTATAACATCGCGATTTACAGTTACTGTGTTTGTTCTTATTGATTCCTATTTGTACACCTTAGTGTACCTAGAACAACAAAACATTTTGTTTTATATTTTGTCAAAAACGCAATTATAGTAAATGCCATTCGGATTGGCTTTTCACATCGTCACACATACGAAAACGACATTGGATTTGAAATACTACTTTATGTTTAATGTAAAATCACATTAGACAATAAATTCACAATATGACTGTAGGGTTGAAAATGTACATGCACATCATAATGTGAATTGCAAAAACAACCCTCAGGAAGTCTTTTTACAATGGACATATAATTGATGATTGTCGTTAAAATTACACTAAATATTACATTGCACACACTATATACCTGTATAAGGTTGTCGTTATAAATAACTGAAGTGATGTCATTACCGAGTGATTGGCTAACGTTCGTGAGCGAAATGCCAGAAAAAGGAGACTCTGGTCATCAGTACACATATCTAGGTTATATTTACAGAGTTGACATGAATGGCAAATGTCAATGCCAAATCATTAATGAAAATCGTTAAAAGCAGCGGACCCAGTATAGATCTCCAAGGCACATTAAAAATATACTTTCAATGTCAGATACCTTGCATATGTGACAAACAATTTGAAAAAGATCTGAGGGGAAGGATTTAATCTACTTTAACTCATTTCCAAGCATTCATATCAGGATAATTTTCTAAGTACTTCATTGTTATTAACAATATCGAATGCCTTATCAGAGAGTTACCTAAATGCCTGGAAAACAACCAGCTTTAACATTTTCAAGTTACTCCTAAAAAACCGTATCAATGAAGTTAGACCGTAGTGGTTCTTTAAAAAACAGGACCAACTATTGTGAAATACACACTTATAAGACAAAAACAATTACAAGGAACATTTTACATTACTTTGAATGACTTTTTTCAAAATTGCTTGTTGACTTGAAATTGGTCTGTTATAAGACTTATCAGTGATACAACCATTTCCTTTATGAATGAATTCTTGAAAAAAAATTGCGCCGTGTGTACCAGTAGTTACTTTCGTAAAAGACTGAAATAAGAGGTGCGCCCACAACGCAGCAACTTTGCCCGTACATTATCCGTACATTATCAGTCCATGTCAACTTAGAACTTAGAACTCAACAATCAAGGATTTGGAAACCTCGATACTGAAACCCTGAGCTTATCGTTGAGGTGCTCGAATAAGGAAGAAAAATCATAATTGCCTTCTACTGAAGTATTCACCTTTCTGGAAATCTTTGAGAAAAGGCAGTTAAAGCATTAGCAATGATAGATATGTCTGTGACAGGAGTACGATCAGTCTCAATCGGAGTATGACTTTGTTGCATCGGTCTCCAGGCATTGTTATAAATACGACACACAGGCTTTAGATTTTGAACCTCTTGCTGTGCCCTATCAATCATATGAAGGACTTTGTTTCTTGCTAACCAAAACTTGACTGTTTTGGAAACATTCCTTTTCGCTTGACTGAACAGAGCATCCCTCTCATGCATAGCATTCAAATGTCACTATCCATCAGGGCTCGTTGTTTCACTCGTTTTACACATTTTCCGATAAAAAAAGCATTTATATTACAAATTCGATTGAAAATATTTACCCAAAGTTTTATGGCAACAATATAAATACTGAAAACATCAATTCAAAAAACATGGACCGTGGAGCTAGTAAAAAGTAAGAAAGAAAAAGAACGAGCTCAAATTAAGTAACAAATGACATTTAAGAGTTAGACGATAAGATACATATTGCATTATAGTTTCTATCGTGTGCAAAATGATAGGAAAACGATAAGAAAACTCGAACTCAGGAACAAATACATACAAAAAGTACTCTGTTGGACACGTTGGTATGATTACACAATTTTGTGGAGACTTGACTGGTTGGTTGGAAAATAAGTCAATCTAAATTAAAATTGATGTAAAATGTACATATCGTAAATATGGTCACTTGACATCAAGACATCAATATAAAATCATTTAAAATATAAAGCCAGTTTCAAGTGTAAAGATTTCACATTTCCAAATACATATAAATGCACACCAACATTATGTACAATATAAAGGGTCTATAATGTGTATTACGTAGTAGGTTAATTTAAGCCGCATGATTTCTAAATCTGACAATTTTAAATAATATCAAATAGTATAACTCATGTTGAGGCTAATATAACTTAACCACGTCCGCCTTTTTTACCAATTCTATTATTCTTTGATTAAGTGATTTCCAATTAATAAAATCTCAGTGAAATTACTAATATCAACCAATGTTTCAGCACCGCTAACCCCCTGTTGCTGGTCCTTGGTCTTTATTGAGATATTAAGTAACCTGATCTATTTCAATCGTCATATGTTGAATGTTTCCTTTTTATGTTTACTTCTTATGGCCCTCGGGTCAGCACGTCCAGCAGTGGATCGGAGTTCCGCTTTGCATACCCATTGTATGTGAACGGATTGACCACAGTAATGACACGGAAGGACGCGTAATCTTTGTCAGTTCACGTTAGAATAAGATACTTGTCTGAATATCTAGCCGAGTTATAGTTCTTGTTCATGATTTTCACGTATTTTGTAAACGTTTTTCACGTATAATGCGGTAGTGTTTCTTCTTTTCAATTTCGAGGGTTTCCCTGTGTAACGTTTGTTGATCGAGTTTACTTTGACAAGAGGTTTGCCACACCCAGTACACGTTAAGTGCTAAAAAAAGATGACTCCACTGATTTAGCGCTGAATATAAAGTTACAGTCATTATCAAATCTGACGGGAGCGTCATCTTTAGTGGACATTTTGACAAATTTACGGTTTAATTTAGTCTATTTCAGAGAGTTCTTGATCGGAGTCGTCATTTCGTTAGCAGACACTGAGCACAGTAACTTTGTCACGATATATCTATTTAATATCCCCAAGAAGTAATTTATGTGTAGTCAGCTGAAGTACTGTCAACTCAATTTGTCATTCAACGACGGTCATTTCCTCCAATTTTCCTATTTTAATAGTTATTTCGCCGGGCTTTTGCTCTAAAAGTTGGTATTGATGAACTGGCGCAGCTAATTAATCATGATACTCGATAAAGTTTTGAATACCCAGTCTTCATATTCACTGAAAAGTTACGTATGAGCGAATCCCCAATGAACGATGTCTAACTATAGATGTTATCACGATTGTCGATTTTTCTTTTGTTGTTAGAAACTGCACCGACCGTCAATAATGTCACTGTTGACAGGCTGTGTTGATGCAGATTAGAAATTTCATTTTCGTATTCTTGGCACTTCATGAGAAGATGTTCATTTTTAGTTGCTTTATGGCGACCTGTGAGATGAAATCAGCGTTCACTGCTTGAAGTGCTAACAAGTCTAACCGGAATCTGTTTGTCTGTTTTTAAACTTTGTCAAAGCAACTCCTGACCCCCTTTATAAAGCTCTTTACGCACCTTCAGCACATACCCAGATATAACGTTTAATTTAAAATGTAATCGTCGGTTGCATTAATATTGTCAAGAATCAATAACGCAAAGCAGAAACTGTTTAGTACCATTGCGCCGGAGTCGGTTCTGTTGTGCTTTCAGAGTTTCTCTAAAAAAATGAGGGCATTCGATACGATGACTTTGATTACCCCCTCTGTGATTTTACCTTTCGAATGTTCTTTTTTCTGCTAGGTTAATTAGTCGCTAAATCCTTATCGCCAGAAAGGTTCCTGATCTACACTATTTAGACCACCACAGGCACTGTTGATCAGTGCAATCGCAATACAGGGACTCTTTGGTTTGATTTTATCAGGTGAGAGATCACACAATGGAGTTTGCGCCTCGTTTTCAAGTGTCTTGATATCTTGACACATTTGCTGCAATTTCTCAGCTGTACGATATCAAGATTGAGTATTTCTTAACTCAGACACTTCCTTTTAGCCTTGGCGAGCTGAGTACCAGTTTTTGCAATATTCTCCAAAACGTTTATTTATCATTAAAGCTAAGTCCTCAGACAGGGACATTGGCAAACTATCGGTAGACTCTTCAATCGTCGGTGCCTTCAATAAAATATATTTTCACGCGGTCATTTGATTCCTAAGGTACTTTCTACAGGTTAGTTGTAGTAACAGTTACAGAAGTTGCGACTGACGTTTCTGCAAATTGAATTGGAGAACCTCCGTTTGGTCTTGGCGTTTTAGAAAAGCATGGACAGTAAACTTTCTTAGCAGCTTTCCTATACTTAGAGTTGAAGATCAAGTAAATGAAAGGGTTAACAGAAGATTGAATCAACACCAAACATATTGTAGACAATTTTACAATATCTGAAAAGGAGCGAGCAAATGAACCAGAGTAGGAATTTTCTATTCTTCTTATATTTTGGAACATTTCTAAAATGGTGTGAGGGAAAATACCGATGAAGTACACAACGGTCGTCACCAAAACATTCCTAAAAACGCGCCTTAAATCTTTCATCATTGAAGGTGATATGGGCAGAGTTTTACATTTACTTCTTCTGGTCATCTCTCTTGCAACTAAAATGTATAGTATCGGTACGACACATAAATCGACAAACATTACACCAGGTACTGTGAAGGTAGACACCAAAATCAGATAACTTGCTTTCAAGCGATAAAGAGGCACACCAATTGAGAAGAAAATGCTTAATAACCATGTAACACAGATGACAGTGGCAATAACCTTTGTTTTCAAATAAACGGTTACTTTCAAGGGATGGCAAACTACAACAAATCGTTCAATGGCAAGTAGAAGAATTGTAAAATTTGACTCCGATATTGTGATGAGAACTATGGATATTGACCACATTAAAAGTTCTATAGACCTTTTAGTCAGTACCTCATTAACAATCAGGGTCATGAAAAACGTCATGTAAAATATCAGCAGTAACGTATCAGACATTGCTAAATTAATTAAAAGCATGTTGCTTTTTGTCTGCATTTCCTTAATTTTCAATATGACAATAAGAAAAGAGAAGTTATTGACCAAACCTCCTATCGATATTGCGATTCCTAAGCCCAAAAAATATTTGATTGAAAACCTATCAAAAAAGATGGTTTGATTGTGTCTGTCGTAGACTGACTCATTATCAAAGTCGTTAAGGTTTTGAATGCCTTCCTCGTTAAATGGCGCTTGATTTGTGAAGAAATTCCTAGAATCATTCATTTTTAGTACTTTCAAGGAAACGGTTTTGTAAACGACAAAAGGCTTTGGTAGCTTGTACCTCTGACATGTAGATGACCCCAGAGAAGGGCGTCTCTTGCACGTGTATCGTTTTGTAGGTGTTTTGAAGACGTCAAAAATGCACCTTCTGCTTATGAAAGGCAGCCCCGGCGGTTGTCTAATGAGTCCTGGTACCAATACCTATGATATAATGAAGGGAATTATTTTTACTTTTTCTGGTATTTTCATTCATTTACGAAAAGCAACGATAAAACTCTATTGCCACTGAATGTTTCATTATTTTCCAAATTGACACCGACGACTTAGCTTTATCCTTCAAAGTATTGCTATTCATCCAGAGAATACAAATTGGTCGGGTTACTATAAAACCAAACTCCTTTTCAACTTTAGACATCGATCCTACCACGGAAACAATAATCCACTTATTCTAGCTCATTTACAGTACATGTGCAAGCATCATTGCGATTCCTGAAGAACAATATCTAATAAAATCAACCATATTCCCAAAACCGTTAGCATGATAAACGTATGTATTACCAAATCGTATTATGTCATCATATGTGGCTCTTTACAGAAATGAAAATAAAAGTACTCACCGAAATCTAAGCTATATTAGACCCAAGTATGACCAGGATACGTGAGGAGTCGGGTACATTTCGGACTACAAAGCGTTGACATATGACCTGATGATGAAAATTCATTTGATATATCAATATGAGCACTCAATATTGATGTGTGATCTATTGACAAATTTAAAATGAAGCATCAATATAACTAGGTCGAAAAAAGAGAACACCTAGCGTCATCTTTTCATGAAATATTTTGAATTACCGAAATACAGATTGTATTCAAGGCTAGTCGAACATCGTGAATGCCCCTTGGTCAAGAGGAAAATAAACATATTTAATATACACGCAAGCGACGTTATCTGTCAGTAGAAGTAAATAATAACGGAAAGTCATATTTCATTCGTCTATGACGGATGTTTATTTATGATATGTTGACGATCATTCATCTCGCTTATATTTACATATGCAAATTGCAGCTTTGAAAGCGTATCCCTTAGAAAAGTCACGCAGCCTATTTAATTAAGACAAGTCTACAGGATGAAGATTTTTGCAGAAAAGTTACTGAAATATTTAACAAAAGGCGAAGATATGACAATTAAGGCATTTAAACAAAGCTCCATTTCACGCAAGCAAAACTATCTGTAGTTTAGATTTTTCATCCACAATGAGCTGTTGGTCCAAGGACGAAACCTTCATCGTCTACCATCATATTACACTTTCAAATAGAATCATGTATTTATAAAGAAGAATTGATAGGTTGATAAACCGACGAATTTGGCACCGCCTATCTATATGATGATCAAGGCATACGTCATTGAATGATAGACCATATCAGTTATCATAACGTGAAAAGGAAGACATACTACTGCTAAATTACAGCACTCTTTGAAGCATCTGCTGACAAGTTATTTCTCTCTATGTGATGAGCAAGACGAACGACTACAAATTGAGAGTAGCTCCGTAGTTGATACGTCTTGTTACAAAGGAATTATCCCTTGAGGCTTGTGAAACACTTTAATTTCCAGAACTAACCGACACGTTAACACGATTGTAGCTATGTCTGGATAATAGCAAAACATTGAAAGGCGAAATTGCCTGCTCTTTTCCCATATTTTTATTATCAAAAGGAGTGTTTTATATTTTATATTTTCATTAAAATGGCGATCTTAACGCAAGCAAAATTATCACCAGTCCGAACAGTAGATATAATTTTTTTAACCCAATGAATTATTCCATGAACTTAGTGTTCGTGTTCGTGTTTATTGAATGATAAATTTTGAAATTGGTTTTAGCAGGAACATCTGGGAGTTAGCGGGCCGGTGAACGATTTACTGACCGGTCTCCATGGTTACTCGGACAAGTGAAGCCCTTCGACGTTGTCGATGCTTAACGCTATATGTAAAAATATCTATGCGCGCACTAGTGCTGCTATTTTGAGTTTCGTTACAATCTGCTTGGTAATGGTCGATAATGGTAAAATTGTTTGAAAATACACTGCATGTAACTAAATGTCATAATAGCATTAACTGTGAAGAGGCATGTAATAAAAATATTATTGCCTGAATACATGGGTTTATGTGCCCTAGCAGCAAAGGACAATATGCTCTCCTGGCGTCGGAAAATTGTCACCTGCTCTTGGGCACATAAACCTATGTATTCAGGCAACAATATATAATGTTGACTCCCTATATATTGTAGTCTATGAGGAAACTATGAATAACACAGTAGTTATAATCGCCCAAATTGCTATTCAACGGTTGTTTGGACCGAAGCTTCTAGTTTTTATTGATGACACTATGCACTCTAAAGATTAATTATTCTGCCAAAGTCCTCAGAAATAAAAGTATAAATACGGTGACATGAACGTTTGACACTGGCCTAAACCTAATGTATTGTCAATTGGAGAATGTTATCAGATAAGTTATCTCCCACATTGCTATTCAAAGGTTGTTTGGACCGAAGCTTCTAGTTTTTATTGATAGCATTATGCACTATAAAAAGTAATTATTCAGTCAAAGTCCTCAAAAATAAAAATAAAAATGTAAATGTAAATACGGTGACATTGACGTTTGACACAGACCTAGAGCTAATAGGTTGTCAAACGGAGAATGTTATCAAATAAGTTATCTCCCACATTGTTATGGAAAGGTTAAGTTGAAACGTTTAGTCATTATATAGAATAGCTTTGCACAACATAGGGTTGGGTTAGTAGAAATCATGACAACCTAAACCTATTTTCTCAAGGTGGCTGCTTTGATCATCAATAATTTGTTTAATGTACCATAAAACTTGCACCCGAAGGGTGCGTCGAAAATAGACATTGCAGGAAATGAAAGTTCTAGACGAAGATATTCGGAAAGCAGTGTGATATTCAAGAAATTTTCAAAGACCCCACACCCCCCC
>LD533283.1:39317-51134 GCA_001465055.1 Ptychodera flava | reverse complement strand
GGACGCAGCCTTAGCCCATATCAGACACAAATGCAATAAGGAATCCTAAATCATAGTGAAAATTAAGAAAGAGCGGCTATAGACAACACATCTGTTCATAGAAAAATCACGAGTTTTTTCCGAGCTCAACCCGTGATTTCGCACAATCAGTCTCAGTCATGAAAACCACTGTAAATAATCCGTCTCCCTAGCCGTGTATCCAGCGACCAGGGAATGGATGAATTGGAACCAGAAAACAGAGATTGTCTAATAAACAGATAATTCAGACTTAATAATTGGCAATTTTTTTTCGGTTGGTCCAGATCATCGAAGGTTTACATAGAACAAAATGTTGCGGCTTGAATTTTTAAATCGATCGATTTAGTATAGAAATTATCTAACGGCCAAACGCTAGGATTTACCCTTACAGATACTTCGTGAAATGCGACACAACTCATCTCTACGCTACAATGTCCTTGTAAGCTATACGAAACAGTAACTGGGAAATTATTTCATAGAAGTGCAAAAAGTAATCTAGGTTGATGTAAAGTAAAAACAACTTTAAGGTAGAGTTGTTTAACAGATCAGTTTAACAGTTTGAACTAGAAGATCTATGAAAGCAGGCTAATAATTTAAGCGGGACATAGATACTGCTCCCTACTTTCATCAACTGATAAATCTTACCTGCGGCAACGGAACTTCACTTTACCAATACTTCACCAACGCTTCACGGGCATCGAGATGCGTCGCTCACAAGTACCTATACCACAATTCATATTGAGCAAAATAGCGTCTGGTCTTTTACGACGAATGTTTATGAATTTTATCTATGTGTCAATCACGCCAATGTGTTGTTCTGATTGGACAACAGCTCACACCATAGCGATAAAATATATCACTAAGGGAGCCGTCATTATTTACCACCTGGGGGGGGGGTCCGGAGCAATTGCTCCAAAATTTCGAGAACCCCTTCCTGCCAACCATTACGTGTTTGAATACCCTCCCCTCTGTGCTTCAGAAATTTTGAGTGACCCCCCTGAAAAAAAATTGGAAAGTTAAATATCAATACCGTAAAATGGATTGCTGCTGCGACAGACCCTGATAAGATCCTGATTAAACGCTGTGGTACAGGTCTGTGTCGGAAAAAGGGACAGTGGCTGATGTACAGGTCTATAGCCAGTGCAGTGATGACATGCAGTGTTCTCTGTGGGATTTTTTTACAAGAGGGCCATAATATGGTGCAAAAGCACCAAAAGCGACCGTGCAAGCGGTCGCGGGGAGAGGTCAGGAGGGGGATGTCCCCTCCTGCCATTGGAGCGTTTGAAAAGTAAAGATTAAAATGGTGTTATTTTGTGGCATTTTGGGAGTATTTTTCAGATTTTTTTTCGCATAAAAACCTTAAAGGAACAGAAATCTGAGACAGTATTCAAACACTTCTATTCCAGTTCACTGATTTCAATGAAGATTACATTTTTTCAAAACGAAAAAATAGCTACAGACATACATATATGAACATACATATGTCAACCATACATATTGCTGTTCTTTACTATTATTGTTGTATTAATTCATAACGTCACTAAACGCTTCAGTACATATCAACAAAATTGAGTTGCCCCCCTCCCTTATTGTTCTCCACTTTTGAGCAACCCCCTGTTGTAGCTTTCGATTTTTTGAGTGACCCCCTCAGATTCCTTCTACCCCCTAGGCAATAAATAATGTCGGCTCCCTAAAGGTAAAACCCGCCTCTAAACTAATATAATAATAACAATAATGGGTTCCCTTATAGAGGACATATCAACAAGTACTTATTCTCAAGGCGCTGTACAATTATTACTACCCCTGCTCACTGGACCTAATTAGGTGCTACTCAACTCCCTGGGGAGTTCACATGTGCAGCCAACGAAAGTTCACATGTGCAGCCAATCAGCGCAGCAGAGCTAACCGCATACATTACAACCACTGTCCTACCAGGTACCCATCACACCTTGATGGGGAGAAGTAATAAGGAATAAAGTGCCTTGCTCAAGAACACAACACCATAGCCATGCTGGGGCTCGAACTCGCCATCCTTTAATCGTGCGTCCACTGCTTTGGTCACTGACCCATGATGCCTCCGTTTAAATAGCAAAGAAGCTATATGTTCATACAGATAGCATTTTGACACGATATATGGGTAATTACGAGAGTAGTATAAAATGTTCAGAATGTTAATTATAGAAAGAGTATATTGCTTGAACCATTCCAAATTAGCGTTGTTTATTTTGCCGTTCGCGTATTTTTCACTACCATAGGCGATTGGGAGCCAAGCGCCATGTATCCGTCATGTCGCCAATGCTCTTTTCAGGGAACTCTTTCATATTCGACGATGGTCGCTGAATATCACACGTTACCCTTTTCCTGTTTCGTTCTAATAACTACGGCAGGAATCAACGCCATCAACATAAATGTTGACATATATTTCAAACAGCAATAAACCCATAACAGGCGGGAATATACACTATTGGCTTTCCATAGCCTTTGCCAAGGGCCCGGGCCCCTTTTTTAAGTTGGACACTGTACCCGAATATTGTTGATGATAATGGTTGCCATGGGGGTTATAGATAATTATATCGAAAAAGAAATAGTTAGAATATTTGCTTTGTTTCGTTGTGGAATTAGCATACTGAAAATGATTTATGACCGATTCAATAAATCCTAAATAATAATTAAATTAACATATCATAAATTTACACTTTTATTCATACTTATATTGAGCGGTTGAGTTGCTGTGCAATATTTTTTATCGAGCTCAATTTGACAAAATATCCGAATAAATACAGATTACGAAATACATATCAGAAGAGAGAACCTACGGGTAATATTCCTTCTGATAGAGTCTTTCAAGTTGCATTTGAAGATATAAAGACTAGTACTATGTGTGATATCTGTAGACCAGGCATTCCACACTTATGTCCCAAGGCTGTGGAACCTACGTTGGCCAGCTTTTTAAATAGATATTGGTAAATGTATAATTATCATGAACATTGCGATATGGCGTAAATAAGGTGTATAAATGTCAAGGAAAAATTCGATTTTTACATTCAAATATCAAAACTAACGTTAAGTAAAAACGCTCTCCAATCGACATGGCACTAAGAGAAAAATATCTTCTTACAGGAAACCAAAGGGAAATTTAAAAACTCTAAGCAATACTACCTTCTGAAGAACGAAAACTTTATCAGAGCACACTACCATGCCGTACGTATGACACCCACTCGGGATTTATATAAAAGATTTATATAAAGACATATATCTATACTTAATTTCTTACACAAAGTTTCAATAAGACACGCCCAAGACAAAGTTTAGATCCAACCTCAGAATTTGACACAATTTGGTTTAACCACAGTTCGTATTATAGGCAAAGACTATTATTTCAATGTACCTAGAGTCAGGCTTAAAATTAGATCCTCTCCGCTATAGAATGTAAAACAATGTCAAATATAAGCAATGGAAACACCCAAACCGAGATATGATAATCTGTGGCAAAATCCCGCTTCTATGTGCTCCATGCTCACAGGCATCGGTTTTCAAAGACAACAACCCCTAGAATGAATAGTAAAGTTTTTATCCCTCAAACATGTCATACCTTTCATGTCACCTATGAATTTTTGATGTCAGATTAATCATGCCAATTGCTGAGTGACAATATTATTGTTCTAACTATTTACTATCTTCTACTGTTGTAAGTTTAATGCGCTTTCAATAAGCAGATTAATTCATTAATTATGTATGGTAGCTGCTATTCTGGATACGTCTCAGGAACGAAGTCAACCGTGGCCTATTGATTCGTGTAACAAATCATATTTATAGCACCTTCGTTGGCTAATGTAAATATGGATGTCATTGGTCAGTTTGTAAGGAGCGCAGTGAATGTCTTATATTCATTTATTTCCAACATGTAGCTACCTTCGAACTGAGTTTGGTTTCCCCATGGACGTACGTTTTAACTCTTTGGTGTGTCGAACCAAGCATGCTTTGTTGACATTGACTGGAAAACGGAAAAACACTCTTTTTGGAGTTACTACCGTACAGGAGAAGGGAGGGATCTTCTCTCACGTCTGAGACAAAGCCAAGAAAGATGATCGTCATCAACCTTATAATGCCATCATGGAAGAACAGGGTCAAAAACTTCAAAGTGAAGTCATGCAAAGAACTTCAACGTTCGATGTTTCGTCGTCGTATTTCCATGCTTGCCCCGAAAACATATGTGCTGATCACATGATCATGTCAGGTGACTGTGTTCATATGCAGTCGAGAACTGACTAAGATGACGGCCTTTACCTCAACCCAAACCTGAGCCTATTTTCCTGAGAAGCGCAGCCAGCGGTAGGAATTAGGCAGAGGACCCGACCAATCGTTTAGCAAACTAACGGAAAGATTTGGTTGAAATTCCATGTAAGGATACAGTGTGAAACAAGTCGAAGTATACACATCATAAAAAAGTAAATGTTGTCGGATATTATTTTTTATATTGCCTGGAGTATCAAAAATCACTTTAATTCATGTAAATCAGTAAGACGCCAGTCAAAATTTTAATTAAATTCTTTCCTTTCGATATGCCAGCAATTATTATCAGTCGTGCTGTTGAGATAATTTTGCGCTGTCAAAGACCTGCTTCCACATCTGATTAGACTAAGGTAGAACGCGCCTGGGGGGCAGATATTCATGCTTTCAGATTTTATCAATTCTTTTCTGATATACCAGGTGAGGGGCTAATTTTAAAAATATTGGTGTAAGAAATGTATTCACTGTCTCAGTTTTTGGAACATCGAAAATGTTATTTTCCTCCATATAGTTAATACAGGGATAGCGGCCATTTTGAATTTCAAATATCGTGAAATCTTACGTAATTTTAAATCTATCATCGAAGTTTGCAAAGTGACCCCTGACTTTTATTTTTAATTTGGTAAGAGAATGTTCAAAAGTATTATTGAGGAACGTTTGAGCACAACTTTTAAGTCTTTCATTTTCAAGGTTAATACTACCTTAAAAGATGGTGACCCGCTCAATCGCGTTGGATACTTAGTGTAGGAGGCAAGTGAGTTAAATGCAAAGATGGAAGTCTGAATGCAACGAAGGTCGATGGAGCTATATTGATCAGAAATGCACAGTTTTGTCCATTTGAATCCCATTGGTTTGATCCTATCACGGGGTTGCCGCACCACTTTCGTAGTTTTGCGCCCTGGATTGTTTGTATTTGCAGTACTTAAAGCATTCTATTATTTCATTTCGAATTATGCGTACTCGATGAATGGCCCTCTTATCTTGACGGTGATGTTGACTCCTAGTCACTATCAACATCAGTAGCAGTGATGTGACAAAATGTAATATGATTTTTTCTAACTGTTATGCCTGACTATTTAATTATTGTCATATTTATATATGTATGTGTTCTTGCACGTATAATCGAGCCTTGAATTCATAAACAATGGAAGGGTACTCTTAGGTTGAGAGTGTTGGCTGCCTCCGTACTTCTGACATCAATTGAATATCAAAACGTTGGCCTTATTGGCCCTTACAGGCTTCGGAGTGATCTTCACAACCACCACAATCCAAACCTGTCTCATTGTTATCGTTCTTTCATCAAAAGTGCGTGTTGCATCCATACGTTCCTTCGACAAAACAACACACCTCTGTTTTGCTGTTAATAATCATATAAAGTAAACAAATTAAACAAGAAGAGAACTAAAGCCCCTTCAATGTCATCTTTGAAAATAATGCGGATCATTTGAACATGTCTGAGGGAGGTTATCCATATTAATTAAATAGCAAACACGCAAAACCACACAAGTTTTTGAACAACGATTTTTCAGGACATGACTGCAAATCTATAAAAACTAAGATACATGTACATAAATTTGAGGCACACACATGAAGCTATAAATTAAAATTTGTTCCTCGCCTTTCATAAGAGTGTTTGCTTCCGTCAAAAACAGCCAAACAATCCCTTACAACTCTCGTCATCACTTGAACTTACACACATACTTATACACAAGTTTACTTTTCTCCCTTGTGTTTTCAGAAGCACGTGACAAGGTGTTTGGTGAAAGCTTTCAATACGCTATGGGCAGTACCATGCTCCGTGACACACAACGAAAACAGTTTCGACAATGACTGAACTATTCGCAGCGTCTTGTGATGAATTGGGTATCCATTGGAAACTCGTGAGAAATTTTTTTAATTTCACTCATTAACCGCCGCGTCAACACGATTTGAGCTATTTCGGGAAAATTGTCCTTTCCTTGTTGTTTTAATCACTCGAAGTCTCATACACTGTGAGGAAAAGATTGATGAAAAATGAAGCTTGAATACAAATCTTCTAAAGATACTTATTATAATACATTAACTTCAAGAGTTCACACGTCCTTGTCTTTTCGACTGCAAAAATGAAGTTTGGTCAACACTGTCAAGTTGACGCAAAAGACTCTCGCAAACAGCAGATTAAGAAGCTGCAGTTCAGCGTAATCATAGGCTTTAGAAGTTGCTGGTAAACTCAGCTCTGGTTAATTTGACCCTCACCACGCCAAGTTGGTACACTAGTTTGAATGTTTGGACATGAGGACAGCATAAACAACGCTGAACCAGAAACGCAGTAAATACATGGACTCGAAAGGTACCAGTAGATGCAATCATAATAATTGCAAAGACAAACAAGCACGTCTGCTGCATCTTTACATCCCTAGTGCCTTGCTGTAAAGAAGTACATATATTATGAATGATTTTCTAATGTGAAATTTGATATCTCGATGCCAGTTAGTGCAAGGCAAGCAAACTCAGGCGCTGTTTTCATTGTATAACACTCAGAGTTCATTCACCCGACGCTAATGTAGCAAACCCTAAAAGCATCACGTCAATTATATCGATATGATAACAAGTATCTCAATAACAAATTTGCCCCGAACAATATATAAAAAAATCGAGCTTGTTTCAAAATACTTGGAATGTATAGATGAGAATGACCAGTTGTAATGAAGGTGTACGTGATGTAAATTTATGTCACGTTTGTATTTTAAAACCATGCCGCGTGTAATCGAGATAATTATTTAAATATCTGTCATAGGCATTTTATATACTTTCCATTATTTAAATAAATGTGCTTCGTTTCCAAACTAGGCAGGCCTCTACAAAGCGATAAGGTATAATACAATCATTGAATAACGACACTAAAACAAGCTTTACATTATAAATGATTGGAAGTATATATTTTGTGTTGACACTACAGAAAAAGCAGAATGACTAAATGGCTCTTGTAAAGCCTCGTTTTTCAGTATTCTAAATTCTCAACTCTGAATTTGAATTGTAAAGTTTAATTCTATATTTTGGTTTTAGGATTGCAGTTTTGGATTTTGTAGATTCTGTCGACCTCAGCGCGACCGACTGAAACGATGACGGCTGACGTCACGGATGCACAAAAAATAACAAAAAACAAGATTAGAACTAATTTTGGATTATTGGATGGCGAATTATTGTTGATTTAATCTGCAAATGTATGTTTATCTGCTTTTTTCCCAATACACTCTGTCTTATGAGTAATTTCTAATATTGCAACTTTCAGCTATAGGGCATCTTACACTTTTGAGAAATTTGAACGATATAAAGATCCTACTGTCCTAAATTAGTTCCAATCGTGTTCAAACAACCATTCCCCTCTGATAACTGCATAAAAATGCTATATGAAGCGTGTTTCTCGTTCCTGAACAGTGTCAACTGTAAGCTACGCAATCTACTTAAGATGACGTTTATTGACATTCTGATAACGAGGCTGATCACAATTATCTTTAAATTGATCACCTGATCTATGGGCTTATCAGCCAGTGAATAATACTTGAAATCTTGTAAATAGCCCACTCAGTCCCATTCACGACAGAGCAATGGCAAACAAAATCTGCCTTCTGGTGCTAGCTATCACTATCACCCCGACGTTGAGCCAAGGTAAGCAGAGTTAATATCAGATGGCGTTCGTGGTGCTGTAAAATGTCGTCTTTTAAGAATCAGGAGAATTAATCCAACCACAACTAACGTTATACAGAGACCGCTGGAGAAAACCAAAGTGCGATTTCACTCTCTCAGAATTTGCTTCTCATATTGAGTGTCTCGTTGTGTTTGTTTATGCGTATTTTTGTGTATCCTCGTTCACGATGAAAGCCTTGTGAAAGATACTTTCAACACGTGCTCTTGTATTCATTATATCAATCTTATTCAGTTCTCTTCTGCATTTTTAAATCTCAGTGTAAAAAAAACTCTAGATAAATCATTAGCTATTTTAACTTTGTAGCGATGCTCGGGACTTTGTGCGTCAGTCCTAATATCCTGTGTCGCGTTGAATATAATATTTAACCCAGAGATGTAGACCAGAGTGGCTATCGGCTATCGCACAGATGGCTGGGAGAGTGTTCCAGTCAGCTAGGGAGCACACTACGCTAACGCGCGGTTCATTGTAGTAAAGCACGGTAACCGTTGGAAACAGTCATCTTTCTCACAAACTGAGTCGTTTCAATGATAATGGAATTACTTTTGATGTGATATGACTACTTGGTTTACGTGGATATGTTGTACATCCCCTTATGGAAATCACATGGCTGTCGAGAAACGTGTTGATATATTGCTTTTCATCCTAGATTGACAGGGTTGGCTCAATTGTAAACAAAGCAAATGAGATAGGATAATAGGATTGTTACTATGCAAAACGTTTTCTTACAGCAGGTGCTTGGTTTGGCAAATATATATACTTATTATACACCTACTGCCGTAACCTATGGGAGTTTGACCGTCCAATAACTTTCCATATTTTGTATAGGACGCGCAGTCCCGAATACGGGAGACGCGCGACGCGCCTGTTTGACCTTTGACGTAGCAATTTTATTTCAACAATCGCGCGCGTTCCACTCATATCGCGCGTGCCGCATCCCTCAAAATTTACCATAGAATTAGTTTATAAGGACGATTAATGGAGGGAGGTGTATAATAATAGGGTTATACACAAAATACGGCCCTGTATGGACTCGGGCTCAGTGAGTGACGTATTGGACTCGCCTTCGGCTCGTCCAATACGTCACTCACTGAGCCCGAGTCCATACAGGGCCGTATTTTGTGAATAACCCTATAATATTACATCCCTGACATTACTTTTCGCATCAGTAAGACTGCAGGTTTGCAAACGAAAAGGAATAACAACAACAAAGAAACACAAAAATATGGTTATCTCGCTCCATCCCCTTAATGATTCAAATTCTCGCCAGTTCTACCGTTCCAAGGCGATCAAACGTTAAACTTAATAACGCCTTATAAGGGAACATCAGGCATGATCGACAGATTTTAGGTGAATGAAGAGAGAATAAATTATAAAAGTGGACAGCATAATTGTTATCAAACATATTGATGGGTGAATTTAAAGGTAACCGTTTCTACCCACGTTTTAACAATGAAAACGTTCAATAGAGAGTACGTAATATTGTAAGATTTAGTTTTAATCCCTTTGCACACCGTCAGCTTACTTATTGCTTAAACATCAGACAAATTGACAAACTGTACCAGACATATCGCTTTTGAACGAAAGTGGTTACAGCAATTTGTTGCCGTGCAGCTTATAATGACTTGTGAAAGCTTCACCCTTTAACTGATAAATATAGGTTTTAATATTACTATACAATGTAATGTAACGTCAACGAACTATTAATACCACTAAAACAATAAACGTACCAGTGTCACGAGACACACGCTAAGCAGTAGACGCTACATATTTAAGCTGCACTCACAAACACCTGCGGGGTAAGGCAGCTTGACGCGTAGGATTTGAAAATACCAAGGGTATGTGTGAGACATGAAACGGGATGTGACGACATAAATGGGACTTGACCGACATTGTCTCCTATTGAAAAGATATGTTTTGAGTTGTTTTATTATAGCTGTAACTTAAATTTGGCTAATGTTTTGGTAGTTCTGTTTGTGTATCTACTGCAGTTTTTGTTCTATTCCCTGAAGCGTGATTAAAAGTGTAGTTTTAAACTTATCAACATTGCCACATTTTCAGTGTTGAATCTAGGATAGTAGAATTAGGGGACATTTTGGCTCCCTACATAAACTTTACGGCACCATGACAGTTTTTAGGGGATCACTTTGAAATGCACTTGGGAAAACAGAGTCAGCCAATCATTGTTTGTCAGTAGTTTTTCTCGACGATCAATGGTTTACCCTCTTCTCGAGTGTTTTCCCTGTCATTATTTAAGGTACTTCGGTAGCCATTTCGTTAACAAACCTTTTTTTCAAAATTACCTTTGAAGTGACGATTCAGTATCCAACTCAATTACAACTGGGTAATCCAAAATTTGTAGGAATGGCAAAAAAAAAACTAAGAATCTGCATTTATTTGCAGAAATTTGTATTTTTTTTTACAGGATGGAGATCATGGAGGTAGGTTGGAGATGATAAACACTGCTTACAATACCTCCGCATATCACAGCAATAGATTAGTATAGGGAGCACTCCTTTACAATCATCACTTTACTGTATCATTTATTAATAATTTCCGAAAAAGGTAACCCAAGCTTCCATATTCCTTTTCTTTATTTTCACTTTAATAATTCCATAACAACTATACTCATTGAGCGGTATTATTTACACTCTGTCACAAGCTGAACAAGTTTTTAATAGCAGGCATTGAGTCCTCGATATTTAAGGAATAAAATTGCTTTCATAATAGCCAAAGCACAAGCCTGCAAGACGTTTACATTAAAAAGATTACAAAGATAATTGAAACAACAAAACAGAACAATTTGAAGTAAAAACACTAAAAATAGCATAAATCATGTTTTCTTTCAATTCACCCTGGTATCTAGAAACAGACTTCATTAGTCTTATTGATCAGTAAGGTTAGGTTAGGTTTTATTTGCATTCCAAGGCCACCGGCCCATATACAAAGGGGATAAATTAAGTATTAAAATACAAATAAATGTAAGCTACAAAGATGTGATAAGTACAGGAATAACATGTCAGTATATACTTTGTAATTGCATACAAAGAGTTAATTTAAAACAGGTTTGACTTGATAACATGTCAGCAAATTTCAGCAATTCCACTAGCTCTTTCTCTAAGTTTAAGAGCTCTGTAAACAAAATTACACAGACTGAGCATAACATCTGAATCATTTGATTTCATAGCATGAATAAATTTCTGAAAGTTTGGTTCCAAAAATAGGTCTGTAGGTAAGTATTTCAATCTCAGGTTGTTGTATAGAGGACATATTACAATAAAATGGTATTCGTCTTCGACAGTTTCTGTATTACAAATTGAACAATATCTATTTGTAGAAGCAACACCATGTCTTCTGCCTTCCTCTATCGCTAGAGGAAGCGCAGAACAACGAAGACATGCTAACATTTGAATGGCTCTGTGATTACATTGGACGTAAAGATATCTTTCAGGTTCTAGAATGCTCTTGAAATGAATATATGTACGCAGTTTTGGCCTTTGAGCCAAATTTTCCATCCACTGTTGTCTTAATGTGTCTTTGACTCTAAGTTCAAACATTGACAAAAATACTTTCGTATTACCTACTTCCTGGGAGAACCATGCGAAACCAAATCCAAACGAAAACAAAATATTTTTTATGGAAGTAGCCCAGGTACTTCTACCAATATTGTCAAGATTACATAACATAAGATATGCATGTTTTGGAACCCTATTATTTGGCATTTCTAAAAGTTTTATCCAATACCTTATACAACGACTGAGGGTATGATAGTAAATAGGGAAACGACCACATTCCCCCATTACCGCTTCCTTTGCTGTAGAGTG
>LD533283.1:23112-34904 GCA_001465055.1 Ptychodera flava | reverse complement strand
ACCACTGATACAGGGTAAAGTAACCGTTTTATCACCCTTCTGCAGACAGAATTTCTGCTTGCACCAGACAGGCTTGATCAACACTAAAGTGGCCACGGGTGTAATTTTTATCAATAGTACCAAAACTGAAGTTTTTACCCCAAATATACACCACATTCACCCTTCCACTAAACTATTGCTAAAATAGTAAACTTTAGATTCTCTGCTTTCTGCAAAATATTTAGTATGAGAGGGGTTTCCTTTTAATCTTAGATGAGAAAAATTTCTTTGAACCTCTCAAGAACAGAATGAAACATTGCGACCAAGTAAATTTATTACACTCTCAGCCAAAATGTAAGTACAACTCCACTAGACTATTCGACACCAGTCATAGAAAGAAGTGTCACCATTCAGAATAGGAATGAACAACTCCAATTAACATCTGATTGAGCTGGGACTGTGTCATTTAGAGAGACTTGTACATTCCGGTGTCTCAAAAATATTAACGAAAGTTTGACGGGGAACCTTTGACATTGCACCAATCTATGTTCAGTTTTCTGTATTCTGATTAAACAGAGCTGTCTCCACCAAGTATAGTAGAAGTATCCGAACAAGGAGTATATGTGAATCCTAGGTCAGAGTATGCCATCCTCAAGTGTGTAGCGACTGGAAATCCTTCACCAACGTAGGTCTTTTTTTTGTATCTTAATGATATGTTAAATGCTTCTTCCTCATTTATTTGTTAGGGCTCAAGATTAGTGGTAGTCCCGCGTCCACAGACTACCAACTTTTCCCTGGGGGCTACCGAAGTCCATGAAATGGTAGCCCACACGGACTGCCAAAGCCCTGGACAAGAAATACCTTGCGTGCAATGTCGTCACTACGGAAGGGGCTAAATGCAGTCAAACCCTGCTGGACACAGAAAGGCTAAGACTTTGTTATAAAAATTACAATCTTAAGACGACTGTAACAAAGTTTCAATGTCTGAACTGATGTACTTGGCTGACACAGGAAATGATGGTCGATGAAAATGCATTTTCATTGCATTTTGATTTTGATCTATATTAATCACAGCTATATAACCATTATGTATCCTCCCTACAGAAGGTTCAAGGCACAACTACAGTGTGTCGTGTGCCGAGAGAAAGTTGTCATGGCGACTATCAAAATTTGCATTCATCTCTGAGTTTAAAAGGGGTTGTCAATAGCTTATCAAACTTTTGTGTGTAACTGTTGTTCAACATACCGGTTTTCTTTTGCGCAGTACAGCTGTGCAAGTATTCACATTAAATGACTAGGAAATGCCTACCAAATGGCTACCAACTTCAGAAAATGGTAGCCCAAGTGGACTACCTGGGCAAAAAGTTAATTTCGAGCCATGTTAATCCCTTTAAATTGTTAAAAATGTAAGAATGTAGTGAGGAGAATACGTTTCGGGTGGACTGAAAGCCCTCGCAGGTTGTCAATTTGGCACTTAAGAGCCCTATAAAGCCCACAATAGCACAATAATTAAGGTTACCCACTATTCCTCTTAATTTAAGCACCCAGATATCGTTCGCAATAGGTTTTTTTTTCGTTCGTTCTTGTGGAAAGTTCAGGTCAGCGCTGCTTGACACAAAATGGCCAGAGATTACATTTTGAGATTATCACCACTAGGCTTGGTCCTATAGCTACGAATGAGGTATTGGGTGTCATTACATCAGTCTATCTCATGTGAATACAGCCATACCAGGAGGTGATAGTATGAGATAACCTACATTCTCTGCTTCGAATCTGGGCCGCCGTATTGAAATAACGTCAAGTACATCCAAATTGTTTATGACATGTACAGGCCGTATCAAAGTTAAAATATATCTTCTATCTACAAAGCAGACACTGCTTTGTTCATGGGCAGATGGTAAAGAATGTTACAAATTCGAGAGTAAATTGACATAAAAGCCAGTATGTGATAATGATAAAAATTATACTCTTCTCAAGGTATAGTTTTCAACAAACTCGGATGGTACCATCTTATTACCGGTCTATCGTGTAACCTCCTTTGCCATGAAATTCACCAGCGATTTGATACCCTTAACCTTCTTTAAAATAATGTGTGTGGCAGTCATAAATAGTTATCTTCAAACCACTAAATTGGTTTCTCCTCTGTGGAAAAGGGAGTGATCATCTCATTTTTCAAAATGGCAAACTAGTGGGCATGCTTTCAAACAATGATATAGGTACGGATGAATTATAGATACATCCTTAGTCATGGGGCATAATTATTTTGCGATGCCGAAGTTACAGGTTAGTGTTAAAAATCTAGCAGTGCTGGTAAGTAAATCTTTGATTCCTTTTCAATGTCTTACGTATTACGGAACAGCACCTTAACAAGTCAATTCACAATATTCACCTATTTATGTGTCTTCAGGTATTGGTTTCCCAGAAGTAACCACTGATAGCAGGATGTGATATACAGACCGATTTTCGAACATTTTTATTGCCTTTAAAATGACCATTTTAAAGAAGCAAAAAATTTTGTCCAGTGATGTTAAATCTAAGTCGGTTACTGTTTGCAGGCTACAATGTATCACGTTTTATATGTTTTCGGCTGCGTATGTACTCACCAACTCTGTCATTAAATTACCACTAAAGCTCCTGCAATTATTTTAGTAACATGACTTATGTATTTCAATGTTAACAGGTACAGGTGGGAAATTCACGGCCAAGAGGTGCGGATTGATGGTGAATTTGTAACTTTAGAAGAAGGCACTCTGAAAATTAAAAACCCAACTAGCCGAAAAAATGACGGAAAATATCAATGCTTTGCCACCAACTTCTTTGGAACGGCATTGTCTCAGAAAATTTCTTTGACCGTAGGACGTAAGTGAACTTTTTGATTCTCACTGAATGTATGAAAGATATCGTTGCCTTGTGCCACTAATGGGCTTCCATTGCAGGAAAATTTGCCTATTAACTTGTTCAACTGTTTGTTTCCTGACATTGACTTTAAGAGTTCATTCATTGTTGTACCAAACGGTACATTGCAATATACCATATTGCTGTCTACGTGGTCATGTCCAGGTCAGTATGTTGTGGTATGTGAAAGCTTTACAGGGAATTCTAAGTGTTACCCTAGTATTTTCGTTTTGTGCAATTATCGGCTCAATTTTGCAAGTGTCAGTAGTGGTCTTACCAAGATTAATTATTTACCTATTCGCAATATACATCACAATATCTAAAAAGCGCCATCAAGCATTGATTTCAATCTGTTGAAAAAAAATAGTGTAAGGGCATTCGTGTCAGAGATTTTATCAAAATAATGTCGCTCTCCGATATTTACTGCACTTTGTTGTTATAATTTCATTCTGTTTATTTAGATCTCGGCCGGTTTCCTTTAAGCGATATGCAAAAGCAAAGCTTCCACCTGTATTCAGTAGCCAAGTTAGAATGTAAGCCACTAAGTGGGACACCGCCCCCTAGAGTCTTTTGGAGTTCACCTTTACCAAAGGTGTTGAAATACAGTGACCGAATTAATCAAGATCCAGACGGAAATCTCGTGTTTTCCAACATCTTGGAGTCAGATAATGGAGGGTATTTTTGCAATGCATATACAGATTTTCTTGGAGAACTTCGACAGGCTCCTGTCATTTTTGTAGAGGTGAAAACACGTAAGTTTCAACATTTTATTATTCACATTAAGAAGTGATAATTTGAATTTCTGTAAGTTTGATTTCAAGTCCTTTCTAACCCTAACAGTGCGGTGCATAGATCGTTAGATATAAAACAACTAGAAGTTAATACATAAACACAAACAATTATACAGAAATACTCACAAAAGTAAATCATCTTGTGATTCTAAAATGTCTGTTTTTAGGGACCTTGTATCCCTATTTCCCAAATAATGCGTCCTTTCTCAGCTCCTAGGTGACAAATATTTTACTCATTGCTTGGTTTTCAGCAAATATTTCACGTGTTTTGCCAACTGCAAAACATTTCGAAAACAGGTCACGTGCCATTAAATAATGTTGTCATGAAAAGCCATAGTTAAGAAATGATTTCACGCTAGATTATGCAAATTAATTATTATTCGGTACTATTTTCTATTGGTAAATATTGTCGTTGGCTCCTGAACAAAAATAAATAATGAAGCGGATTGTATATCTGTAGAGGAAAATAATTATTGCGATTGGCAGAACTGTATATTGAACATTTGGAATCAGGATTTATTATCGAAGTGAAACTATTATCTAGGTACGGACAGAACAACAAACTGTGACTACGATAGAAGCAGTATTTTTCCGAGCTTCGCTCAATATTGGCGGCAGTACTGGCGGCCAACTCTCATGTACTTAATCGATAAAGTGTATAGTCTGCGATGTTTAAATGATGTTATACATGCGAGTGTGCCTACTAAAAGGCACATGTACATGTGATTAAGAAGAGGTACTGTGGCGTATCGATCGCGCTCGGATCATGGGTCATCGCCACAGAACTTGACCCGAGTACCATCTGAAAGCTCTTCACATATTTTAGCCATTCCAAAGTACTATGTAATTAATTTTTAAAAAAATTATTTAATTTAAAAAACTAATTTAAAAATGTAACACGTTTTACTATTTTGTGAGAAAACTTATCTTTTCTGGTCTTGCTTAAGCACGATCACGATTTTGCGTTTACAAGAAAATATCGTAACTTCTGTTTTGATGCATGACGGGATAAGAAAAGGCACCGAACTTGAACACCAAGTGTTAAGTAGTAGAACGCCTCTTGTAAGCCGATGTTAACATTAAAACTTTCATGGTGGTTTTCTGATTTTCTTTTCAAATTTTCAAAATGTAGACCCGCAATAAACGTGTAAAGTAATTTTGTTTACTTCCTTCTTTAGGTGAAAGATGCTTTCAGCAATTGTAGACAGGAGATATTTTTCACTTAATGTGAAATTCGTTACACGAAAAAACGTGTACGTTGGTCGGACAGCGAGGCAGTAGTTAATTTAATATAGCATTAGTAAAATAAAATACACTAAAGATTGTTAATTGTTTCACATTATTGTAAAATTTCTGTAATGCTGAGTTTTTGAACACTTGAAGGAGCTCCGGAGATGGTTGTTAACACTCTGTGTTTAGGTTTAGAATATCATTGTTAATAATATGAGCACCTGTGTTAACAATATGAATACTAGCCGTTCAAATTTGAACACCGATATCTACATTTTGAACTAGTAAAGACGCGTCTATTGTACGCTATTTTTACAGTGTGGAAAGATACAAACAAAAACAGGGCGTAAGGATATTAAATGGATAGTCGTCATGAAAACGGAAATTTGCAGAACGTAGCTGTATTTCTGGAAAAGTAATTCTGCCATCCACAAGATATCATTCAAAGTTCATTAGCGTCTGTGTGTTCGTTTGAGAGGACGTATTGACAACCAAAGCGTTACGATTAACAACGCAGCGGACTGTAGATGGGGCATTGCTTAATTAACTGCTTTATTTTTGAAAATATGAGTATAAACATTCATGAAGTTACAGGTAGTTAATTATGATATCTTGGCAGTATTTAGCACTTGTCGATTTCGGCAAATTAACGAGATGAATTTGTCAATTACAGAAGCAATTTTTGCAATATAATACAAGGCTTTCATTCTTGGATTGCATCGCTATATGCTCCTTTTCTTCATGTGTAACAATAAGTTGTAATGAAAGAGTATTGTCATGACAACTTGGACGATGCTAACATGTACACCTATTAACACCTGTTAATCAGTTGCAAAAAGCGCCGTTTGTATATATTTTGTGGCGAACTGTGAATGGCGCTCGTTTGCTCTCAGTATTAGGTAATACGCTCTATCATATGTTGACCACAGTCTCTTCCTTGCTTGAGAGACTGTCACAGTAATGAGATCAATATACAAGAGTACATTGGCACTTGAGAGTGTGTGTCTAGACGTGTATATCGCATCAAGGCATAGACAGTGGTATAACATGTACGATTGCGATTCTATTTTTGACTGAATGCATCAGCGATGGTTCTCATTTATTGACAGTACTAGAGTAGGAGAAAGTTTGTATGGTAGATTACCCTGGTCGGTCTCTTTTCCAAATCATTGTATTCCTGGAACTATTTTTTGATAACAGGATTTTCATATTTGTCAAATTTATCAAAAGTGTTAGTTGGCCCATAACTGAATGTTGCAATATTTCAACACTCATAAAAAATGTGTGACTGGAAAAACAAAAGGGGATGGGCTTATATTTATAGAGTCGGACTTGTCAAGATCGGTATATATATATATATATATATATATATATATATATATATATATATATATATATATATATATATATATATATATATATATATATGTGTGTGTGTGTATATATATATATATATATATATATATATATATATATATATATATATATATATATATATATATATATATATGTCCTCATGGGAAATTACAGTGCTCAATGCAAAAGCAGAGCGTTATAAATAAATAAAAAGATTACTTCAAGTACAAAGTAATGAAATCTATTACTTAAGTTTCATGCATCTTGCAATCCTCAGATAGAGTGAAAGGATAATTAGCTCGACATTCTTACATATATGATTTTGACGAACCATTATATTTGTAGGTGGTGTTAAAATTCGATAAATAATATTTGTTTTGGTGGCGACATTTTGAAACCAACTCAGAGCGTTTGTTTAATAGTGTAGATTTGTCAGCATTGATAATGTGCAGCTTTTCTGATATACAAAGATTACATCGCTTGTTCATGTTAGAGTAGCTCAATGCTTTATCAATGATTGACCATGAAATGTCAAAGTCTTGACCCTTATTTCTTAAGTTCCATACAAATTTTGACAACTCAGTGTCGTTTTTGTATCCCTCGTTACGGAAAGATATTATGTGATTAGTGTAGCGCGTCTTGAAGATGTTATCAGTGAGGCCGATATAAACCCTCTCTCCGTTGTCCTCCGTTGATACTTTGGCCTTGTACACCACGCCTTTGACTTGACAGTTACCCTTCAAGGGGCATGCCGACTTAACTCTGCAATTGCAATCAGCTCGTTGGTCCTTACGCTGTTCTCCGGAGATTACCCTCTTATTGTGCGATTTGATTATACTTGCCATATTCTTCATAGAGCTATAACTCACTTTAATTGTGTTTCTGATGAAGCTATTAATCCTTTCACTCTATCTGAGGATTGCAAGATGCATGAAACTTAAATGATAGATTTCATTATTTTGTACTTGAAGTAATCTGTTTATTTATTTATTTATTTATATTTATATATATACACAATTTATATATATATACACCTGAGATATGAGAACTCTAAAATGGACTTATATCGAAAAGAGAGGCAGACAAAACAAAGTCGGGCTTGGCCAGATCTACAAGGTGATGGAATTTCAAATATAGAGAGGATATTCACCCGCTATTTGAAATTTGCATATCGTCTGCTATAGAAGAAACAGTCAGTTTGAGGAAGTCTGGTGATTTCAGAGACCCAGTGTGCTGAGGCACAAGTCAAGTCATTCTAGTATCGTCTAGTATCATATTAGATTCCCGAAATTGCTTATAACGTTGGGGTAAATATCGGCGATTTCAAAGAAATAGCATGTGAGCATGATTAATATGCTAATCCTGTTCGAGTACATTGATTTGGTATTATCTTTATCAACTTCATTAATATTCTACGACTGGCTTAGCATATTAACTAATATCAGGATTACATACATGGCGAGTCAGCATCGGCGAAGTTTTAATGAACAAAAGGCAATTTGTTGTCATCATTAGCTGTGCGTTATGGTTTAAACGGTAACAGTAAAGGTCCTCACAGATATTGTGCACATGGGATTTGGTTTCAACTTACAAAATTTAGTTCTCCAGGCTTCTCAGGGGATGTAATTTCAACAAGCAAAAATTCCCATTTTTCTGTGCTTCTGTCCATTCAATAGGCAAAGGTGTGGTGGTACTTTGTTAATACTACTGATGGTGATTTCTTCATGAAGATCTATTTTGAACCTGTCACGAAAGGTTACAGGGAACACCCAAATTCATATTCAATACCATGGAAGCTAGTTTAAGAACAAATATTAATGCATAGTTCAGAGAACTAAAATGATGCTTTGTCAGTGAAAATTAACATTTTGTTCCAGAGACCAGCTCTGGAACTCTTAGTTTTTGCTCACTTTCCTTCTTTCTTTCTTTCTTTCTCTATTTCCGGTATTACTACCATAGAACATGCTATACACAAATTTTACCTTCTTAACCCAGAATGCATTGCGACACGCTTATGACGCTTATTTCTTTATTTTTATTTTGCATTGCACAAATATCATATTGCGTTCAGCTATTAATAATTCTAGCTGTCTTTCCCTTTGTTTTTCGTTGCTTCTTGCTTTTTATTTTTCTCTAAATACTCGCCGTACAACGTTATACGCCTTCCGTATGGTTTAGACTTGTTATGGCGGACATGTTGAATTTTTGCTTTGCGATTATTCAAGCATAGCGACCGGCGACTGTGCGTCATCGTTCAAGAGCTTAGATATTGTGACGTTTCGGAGAGCGATCGCATTTTGAAGATGGGTTTTATAACATTATTATAAGTTTTGCCGAAGATATTTGTATACATGTACGAGGCTCTAACAGGGTTCTCCCAAGCCCAAAGCAGCGTCGCGGCCCGCGACGCTATCGTTCAAGCCCGTTACGCTTTTGATCTCACCCGACGCTATCATTGTTACTCGCAATGCTATGAGGTTCAGCAGCGAAATGTTCAAAATGGCACGAACTGGTCAACTCCGTGAGATCACACTAAAGGAAGACAGATTATTTGTAGCTTTTTGTTTTACAATGTCACTACTTATTACTCCTTACCTGGCGCCAAATGTAAAAAAAATAATTTACACAATTAAGCTTACTTTAGAGATAAAAAGATGGAATATATATATACTATATATATATATATATATATATATATATATATATATATATATATATATATATATATATATATATATATATATACATACAGCCTTGTTCTGATGAAGTATCGCTGTACCAGAACGAGGTTCTATATGTCAGGAAACTTACTCAGCTAAGCTCAGCTGCAAACAGTTTATATATATCGGCCTCGTTCTGATGATACAACTACACACAGCAAACTTTCCATACAGCCTCGTTCTGGGGGCACAGCTTTAGCTGGGAAGTTTTATACACAGACTCGGTGGGTAAATTTTACATACAGACTCGTTCTGAAGAGAGCATGATGGTGAAAGAGTTAAAGGTACAATGCAGTGCCCAGTGTTAAGCTTGTTCAAGTAGGCTGCATATGTAAAGTCAATAGGGGATTTTTGCAGTCTAGACCAAAATTCATGCATTGGCAATGTATTTACCTTGAATGATACTGAGCATTGGACTTATATTTCTATTTTTATTCATATTTATGCTACGTTGACAAAAATAGTGTAGGAATTTCTGTCGTTAATATACAGAATGATTGTCAAAATATACAGCTAAATTTCCTTTCAACATGTAGAGCTTTACCCACAAATGACCGAAAAGACTGACTTTCGGTGAGCCAAACATGGGTTCATAGATGGCTGGCCACAGACTAATTACATCTATTGAAGTTTTTGCTTTACTGCTGTTCTCTCTTTGATATTAGTGATTGGCATCGATTTATATACAACAGTTCTGGAAATTTGGTTTTACACAGAACGTGTGAAATACATTGCCACTTTGAAATAAAAATTTGAAATTCATATACTACTAGGTAGATCGTGCCTCGGGGACAGATATTCGGACGCTTAAATTTTTACAATTCTCTTCTGATATACCACTCATTAGGGTTCATTTTAAAGCTCTTCGTGTAAGAAAACTTTTCATTGGCTTAGTTTTTCGAAAATCGAAAATTTTATTTTTTCTCCATAGACTTAACACAGGGATGGCGGCCAGTTTGAATTTTAAATATCGATAAACCTTGGGTTATTTGTTTATCTAGTACCAAAATTTGCATCGTGACCCCCGATTTTTATTCTTGATTTAATAAGAGAATGGTTGAAAGTTTCATTAATGAAAGTTTGAGCAAAAGTTTAAGTCTTTAATTTTCGAAGTGCATACTTCCTTAACCATGGCAGAATGACTAAATTTTTAAAATATTTTGTTTTACCTTTGTCTTACGGGTGACCCTGTCATCCGAAAGTTGGAATAGGGGTCAACCTGTTTTCGAAGGTTGAAGTAGGCCGAAAGAAACTGATCGGTTCCTTAGCGGTTATTACAACCACGTTTTGTCGACATTGTGTCGTATTCGAGTGATGTGTTTGTATTTTGATGAGGTTGGTTGGTTGATCTACATCAGAGTAATATCTATTTACAATAAACAATGCATTACATAATATTAATTAAAGTTCCAATAGCAAAGCATTTACAGTTGATTCAAATTATTTTTACTCCACAGTGGACATTTACTAAAATATATTATTTGAAGGTTCAAAGTAAACAAACTCACAATAAATATTTAACAACAAATAAGCTATTTCATGCAGGCTTACTGATAAATCTGCCAATACTGCACAAAATATACAAATTTCTTGATACTCTTGTCAATGCAAATGATTTTTGTATATGTATAGATAGTGGCCATTATATTACAATTAATTGGATTTAATTCATGAATTAAGTACTGTATATGAATATATCCTCAGACAGTTATTCCAAACCAAGCAGTGCTCATTGCCAAATTTGTGTAATTAAGTGCCTAGTAACTGCAACTATTGGCAATCGTTTTTCAAGGTTTTCTTAGATATGTCAGCGACAGATTATTTGTGTGCTTCCCACGGAAAATTGAAAACCCAAGGTATCAGCTTGAATGTTGACATGACTGTATATCTGTATCGTGTTATGTTAGTGTTGATAATAAAGTTCAGGTTAAGATTTCAATTTTTGTTTTCATCCATAAAGTTTAGTACATATGACACAGTGACGAGTTTCATTAACGAAACTTGGTGTTCCAAAATGCTGTAGAATGTAGATCGAGAAACTGTAGTTGATACAAACAACAAAAGAACATAAACCTATCAAAAGTTAGAGTTACTGTAACCTTTACACGAAGAGCAAAACTATTTAGATATCAAAATATCAAAATTTCTCTGGCAATAGCGGGGTCTCCAAATTTTTATTATCCTTTATAGGGTTCATCAGATGTTGATGGTTAGAGTCCACTAGGTTTTGTTATTGGATAAGGTGCAAGAGGACTGTGCCGGCCAAACCCCATCTATTATAACTTAACACCACTTTACAGTTATTTGATCTCATAAAAGATTCAACACTTAACCGCATTAGGTATTTATTATGGAGATTACTATCAGGGTCACCAAAGCGTTCGATTGATAGCTATTAGTAGATCACAAATATTCGTTTTTCGATCACCTTTCCTAATATATTCATATTAAAATAAACCTTAAGCCTGTCAGATTTCAAAATTAAGCGTTCTCATCGATAATCGATATATTTACACCGACGACGATTTTGAACTGCCTAGCTTTCCGATTGAAAATATCTCAAAAAAACATGATTGTCCCTGAGGCGGAGGGGTTTCAAGAATATATGGCATCGTCATAACGCATACTGTTGATACCCCGACTGGATTTTCCAGTAATTCATTTGCTCGACTTATGCTATCAGCAGTAATCAGATTAATTAAATTTTCATGTAAAAATTAATATTGTTAATGTTTGTGTTTTTACCAGCCGGTGAATGTTATCATGCTGTCGACGGGTCCGATTATCGTGGCAATGTTTCGATGACTGATAATATGAATAC
>LD533283.1:0-19301 GCA_001465055.1 Ptychodera flava | reverse complement strand
GAGTGACTCAACATGCGAAGCTTCAATATACCTTAGAGTGACCAGAATTGTTCCCTATTATTTTCATGGACGCCATAATGTTTTTTGAGCGCTAGTAAAGAAAAAAAAGATGGAACATGTAAAGTACTGTTTTAACAGGCCAGTTATAATGAATAGATAGATAGATTCTTTATTTCAGTACTATTGGCCTCCGGCCATGAAGTACAAACATTAGCGATATATTGTAAGGATCGCTAGTAAATAACATTTTATACAATATTACAAACACTGGAAAAGTTACAGACTGTTGCCCTGGTTAAGCAGGGTATTCTCCCTGAGTTGTGTGGCATAGAAAATATATCTGCTCAAAGTAGCACTATTACAAGTGGAAAGAAGTATCACAAATTTATATATAAGCGGTGGATTAAAATAATATGTGGCAATATATTTACATCTTAAATCTCTATACTTTGGGCAGACAAGAAGAAAATGGAACTCATCCTCGACAAGATTCAAATTACACATTTCACATATTCGATCAATTCTTGGAATATTATTCCATCTGCCAGTCTCAATTTTTAAAGTATGTGCGGAAATTCTCAATTTTGATAATGCTATTTTAAATACAGGTTTATCAATAAAGTTCAAATATGGCTCAAAAATAAGTTGTTTTTTAAAGGTTAAATAAGTACTCAGTTTCTTTGATTTACTCATATCCTCTGACCATGATTGCATGTCAATATCGATACATCTCTGTTTGAAGATATTTAAAAAAGCAGTTATAATGAATAACACTGCCATTAGCCTGTAAGTGTTATCTCCACCACTTTGTTGATACAAAATATCGTTACCATCAGTCCTAAAATATAGAAAAGGAGAGAAAAACGTCGAGCATATGAACGAGGACACACAGAAAGAGGGTTTGAATTGAATGTGAAGATGATCGGAGTTTACATTTAGAAATGTACAACTTGTGTCAATACCAATACGCGAAAATTGCCAGTTTTCAGAAGGAACACTGGTTTTCAGTCTGGATTGAAAGCAAGGTAGTGCAGTTGCTATTGTAACGATAATGATGGCACAATACATCCCTTCTTAAATGTCTTGGCTATTATCATGGTAAAATTGCCAATTTATGGCCAACACTTTGACAGATTAAACACTAAATCAACACTTGCCCGGGTCTGACATAATATGCGCGCGTGTACTGTTTTTATCAGAGGGTAAACTGGGTGATTGAATTTATTGTTTTACGCAATGACTATGGCAAGTAACAATTAATTGAGATCTATTTTATTCTGTCTTATTACTAGTCATGAATCAATGCTGTTATTGACCATGCAAACGTCGATTATGCATTTTCTGACGGAAATAAAATTTATAATCTTAGGAACACCAAGAGCTGAGTCCTATGTAATATTGTCATTTTATATTTAAACGTGCTTGCGTAACATTTGGACCAATATGACAATATTTAGGGTCTCATGACCAGTTGGCTATGGGATATAAGATTTTCGTAGATAACATGAAGATTTTCAGGGACTCCAATATGACGGCCTAGGACTTGTTCCCGCTTGCATTGTTATCTGCAAACTCTAGAGAATGTGTTGCGTACTTCGCATATACAGATTTTTAAGTTTGGTGCTTTTAGGGTTAAGGAGAAATAGCTATTTGAAGATTTCAGGAAACATTGTCCATTTATGAAAGGTAATACGACCCACTTTATTGCTAGGTCAGGTGCACAGATTCTCATAGGCCTTAGGCCTGTATAAATTTTCAGAAGTTTACATGCAGGTGTTATCTAAATCAAGGTTGGCAAAGGAATGGGTCGAAGAAGAATGGGAGATGAATTAAAGCTGCAGGACGCATTGCTGGGGCCCAAGCATATTTTAGTCCATATTGTCAGCGCCCATATTTTTGATCTGCTAAATACGGAAGCAGAAATAAGTTGTATAACTCTATGTGACAGTCTTTAATTGGGCATTGCACGTGATCAATGATGTGTACAATCCAAAGTGATTATCTCGAGTAGGTGTCCTGTATCTATTAATACTATAAAGTACCTTTTCGTTGCATGCCTGTTAATATACAACCAGAACCGACCTCCCAGTCCTTGTTGGTAAGGATACACACGAAATGTCATCAAAGGTCATCAAACAATTGAAACGACTATACTATTGTGTATATCCATTTGCAATGTAATGGTATTTCCTTTATATCGAGCATGGTTATCATCATATTGCCACCGAAACGTGCAACAAATTTTAAAGCCGCTTGCAAATTTGTACACACTCTCACAAGAGGTTAAATGCACATCATTTTAGTTCAAACCGTTCATTTGACGAATGGAAGATTATTTTTATAATATTATTGCCTTTTCCGAACAGTCGATATTACGGCAAAGCTTACGTGATTGGCTCTCGATTTTATTCGCAAATTTTAGTATTTTCAGTGGTAGCACTCTACATAAACATTTAAAGTGTATACACCTCGCTGTCTTTGAAAAGACAGAATGTTTAATTTTTTTACAAAATCCAATTTGAATGAAAACAAAACAAAACAAGTGCATATAATCTGCTGACCACGGTTTTGCATAAGAACAGGTTGCACAGGTTGCGGGGCCTTTTGTATTTGTCGCAGTTTCACAGGTCATTCAGTAAAATTAGATATATTGTCGTTACCATTCGCCTGTTGCTATTTGCATAATCATTGTTTCCAAGGAAGACATTTCTAGTCATTGTCAACAGTGGGAGTTTGTTGCCCTATTCACTTTATCAAAATGCTTTTGCTTTGCCTTTGCTAAGAATATGCTTATCATTGCTAGGATCAGATTTACAATTTTTTTAAAACTATATTTTAAATATGAACACTTGACAGTAGATACTTTTCCTAAAGTCCTTGTTGTGTTCATTTTTAAGGAAGCAGCTATTATTGCTGGGGGAATAAGGTGATTCTGCTTCTATCTTTTTGTTGAGTAGATAACCTCTGCCAATGTTTAACATGGTTCATTGTTCTTGGAAAGATGGGTTTATAATTTCATTCCTTATTTCCAGCTATGGCCACTTTTGTGAGACAAACAAACAAAGACACAAACAGTGATAGTGAAGGTGATATATGTACATTGCATATTTGCTATATTGTTGCCGTCGTTGCAAGGCATAACATGGATATGACCATCATTGCTCGGGGTGTTTAACACTTTTACGAGTTGTCATTGAAATAGTAGTTACTTTTGTTTCATTCTCCTTGGTTTCATTACTGCCATGAACACAGTCGCTGTCGACTTTGAGTTAAAATGCAATATGTCCACAAAAATACCTGGCTGTATTGCTTTCTTATTTGCAAAATAAAAAGACATTTAAAAACCAAAGCCATACAAAAACTTTGTCGACGTCAATGTATAAAATATTGCCTTGATGAAGAAGACATTTTTAACATTTTGACCATATTTAAGGTTTCTGCCTAATCACATGACAGCAGTTTAAAGGGTCACATATGATCTAAAGGGTCACATATGATCTGATACGACTGCAGTCCTACAACAGACCTTTACTCGTAGAAACTGGAATAGAAGAATAAAAAGAAGAAGACGTATACCTCTAGTGATACCAACCACGGCCAATGCTAGTTCTGCTTGGACCACTAACAACTCCAGTGAAACTAATAAAATATAGAGAACATAATAGATCTCTGTCCGGAAATTTACATCTACATAATATGAACCCGTTCACAATATTTCGATATGTGTTATTCTGTCCCATTTATCGACTGTAATTGGGATATACCAAGGCCTGGAGTTAAAGGGAAATTAATACGTTGCATGTTGCTGTTTTCGTCCAAACAGAACTTCTGTATTTTGATTTCAAGTCCCCCAAATGTGGCCATAATATGTGTCGGATTAGTTGCAGTATTGTACACATGATGACTTTAAACTGACAACAAACATTAATAATATGCTTTTATCTTTCTAAATGTGATACAGCCGCCCCCTACTGGGAAGAGACACCGAGGGACAAGACCATACCCCCATGGAGCAACTATACAATGGAGTGTAATGCTGGAGGAATCCCTCCACCGAATATCAAATGGTTAGAGAATGGCAATGAGATACCTGTTCCGGGTATGTGTTGCATAACTCCAACATCATCTTGTTTGTTTGTTTGTTTGTTAACAGTAAAACAGAGGACAGATATGTATATACCACTACAACATCCAGATATTTTGAGTTTCAATGACGACAATCCTTTTACTTTCTCTTTTCGTTTCTCCCTTTTTATAATTTTCTTTACTAGCAATTCTGAAAAATAATATCTTGAAAAGAATTTAGGAAGAGGTAATGCTGGCCTTTGTTATATATGTATATTTAATCATATATGTCTTTAACACAAGTCACCGGTCATTAATAGAATCTATAAAAAAACAAAAAGGTTGAATATACACATTTCGGAATCAAAATCAAAATCAAACTCGAAATGAAAATTAGTTTCATTTCCAAGAATGAAATGATTCTAACTTTAAAGCGGAAATCAAAATGTAAAGGAAATCGAAAGACAAAATTGCAGTTTAAATAAAACTATCAAAAGTGATTTCATGAGCCTTCTCGGTTGCCGTACAGGTGTGTTTTAAGAATAATAGGTTTATTATTATTACATATGTACAACAGACCGCCAATCTGCTGGCAGCGAAATAAATTTGGTATTTTCACAGAGTTAATATAGTCCCTGTATTTTTTTGCATTTTTAAAAAACTGTGACACTTTAGCTTTTGATTTAGTTAATTATCACTGCTTTTAAATATTTTACTAACTGCTTACTTTTAGCAAAATATTTCACGTGTTTTGCCAATTGCAAAGCATTTTGAAAACTGGTCATGTGCCATTCAATAATGTCATCATAGACAACCATGGTTAAGAAATGATTTCACGCTAAATTATTATCTGGTACTACTTTATATGGGCAATTATATTACCATTTCCTGTTCGTCGCATTTTAATTGGTCGAGCTGAACCATGTGATCGACCACAAATACGAAATAATGGTTTGTTTATGTGCCCGTGAATATGAATAATATCGTAAACATCGTAACTTTTCAGCTCAAACGTAAATTGTAATTTGTGCAAAGATCATAGTCAACCATAAAATAAAATGGAACACGTGTGGGCCAAATTTAGACACTTTTTTTGAAAAAAGATCCGGATTTGCAAAAAAAGTACAGCCAGTGCACAACTCACTAACAAGATCTGGGGCCCCGTTGTCGTACGCGTGTGGAATTTCCGAAAATTTTGATGTTTTTGGGGGGTTCGTTGATAATATAATGGAAATAACAGACTCCGTGCTGACGACGAACGTTCATTTATGGGCGCGGACTCGAGGAATGCCAAAATTAACGGGCTTGGCAAGCCTCGCCCATTAATTTTCAGCTTTCTTCTCGCCCTTGCCCCTAAATTCACATTAATAGTCAGCGCGTCGCCCGTTATTTCTTTAGTATTGTCGCCTGCTCCCGAACAACAATAAATATTGAAGCGGATTGTATATCTATGGAGGAAAATAATTATTACGATTGGCAGAACTGTATTTATTTTGAACATTTGGAATCAAGAACTTATTTTTGACTTATATAACGGTACGGACGGAAAAATATGACTACGGTGGAAGCGGTACCGGCGAAATCTACTATACGGTAAAACTGTCGACATCTAGAAGATTTGCTGCGGTCTCGACCGAAGATGTCAGCGCTGTCGTCGGGTTGCAAAAAAAAACAAACAAACAAAAAAAACCCCAAAAACAAAAAAACCCAAAAAAAACCACCGTTATGAAACGCGTCGTGAAAATGCAGTTTTCGACGACTGGCGTCGGACAATGTCAACGGAAACTCGTACAAGTCGTAGCCGTAAACCCTCGAGAGTATTCCACCAGTCGAGCTTGACCCTCTACTTGCCAGATTTATGTCAGCGTACGGAAACATAGCGACGAAGAGTGTGAGCTAGAGTCAGCGTCCAGTTGCCATAAATCAGTCGTCAATGAAGATCGAGAACGGCAAATGAGTAATATTGAGTGGGGTTGATCACAAAACCGAGTACAGTGACAAGCGATAGTGTAGTGTCGTGTCGGCTATGGCATAGACAAATGTCTGGGGCCATGGCCAGCAATCGTCACGAGCGATAGATCGGCTCCAGATAAAAACAACGCGGCAATCAGTACCTTGTAATCCTTTCAATGGCGTGACAGCAAGTTCAAAACTAGTTTCCCGGGCTATTCTCCAATTCTTAAATCACCGGAGAAGTCTTTAACTTCATTATTCAACATCGCGGCCACGGGAAACAACTTCCCACCACGTCTTTCTTAGCAGGCCGTCTTCCAAGCGCCGCAGATCAGCAATCCTCTAATTCTCAATTTCGCGCACAATTTTTAATTTCCAGTATTCAAATTTTTATTATAGTTGATCTTGTTACTCTAAATGCCAATTTTGTTCACATGTATGAAAAATATTTCAGATTTCTGTCCTGAAACGTTTTTGTTTTTCTTAATTTTTGTTGTCACAGTCGAGATGGAAATACAGTGATAGAGTGAACTCTGCATTAAATATTTGCGTATGAATAGAAGACAATTTCCCTTAGCCAATCAATGAGCTTACTGCTGATGAAAAGATCATTCACAGTGTATCAATGCGCACTGTAGACAATCTATATGCAATCTGGTATTTCCCGAGAGATACAGCTTATTCTGCCGCCAGTACTTTTCTTAGCGAAGCTACCTCCGAAGTCATGGGGGTCTTTAAAATTATTATTATTATTATTATTATTATTATTATTATTATTATTATTATTATTTCTATTTTTTCATCGAATATTGGGGACAAGGGAAATCAATTAAACCTATTGCTGATTATTTTGTGCAACGTAAACAATTTTTTTTTGCGATTGATTGTTCAAGAATCAAATGTTATCTTTAAAACACTTTTGATAACCTATGCAAATATATGTGTATATAGGCAATAGTCCAATGGGTCTCTTGAAACTACCTGAAAGGGCTGAGCTTCTGGTGCCTGAAAACAGTCAATTTTTCACAACGCGCTTTCCAAACTGCTTATCTATGATATGTTAATTTCATTGTTGCCAATGCTAGATGTATTGTAATGATTTAAATCTGCTCTGCCTTTGTTATAAAAATACTAAACAGACACTAACCAAAGGAGAAATGTCAAGGGCAATCAGATCACTTTCATCGAAGCTATGGTCAGTGACACCAGTGTGTACCAGTGCATAGCTGAGAACATCCACGGGGAAATAATGACAAGCCTGTACCTTTACGTTCATTGTGAGTTTGTCACTTTCAATAGAAATAATTTTCTTTGAAAGTTTTGTTTATATTTCTCTAATCAAAGACTTAATTTTTACCATAGAGTTAAAGCAGGGATAGCAGTAATTTTGAGTTTTAGGTATAGGTAATATAATATGTTCTAAAATTTGCCTCTGAATTTTACTATTAAAATTGAAAGATAATTGTAAACCTGGCGCAAAGGTTTAAATATTTTATTCTCCATACGCATTAAAAATCAGATGCAGAATTCTGACTATAAAAGACGCATAGCACCACAAATTACCTTTAAGTCTTTTCTATCCGTACCCTTGAAGATTTCCTACCTTTTTTCTACATGGTATTAATGATACGAAGCGTCCTAATTCTTTTGATTTCTGATTTAAGTACATTTATACACTACAATGGAAGTTTCAGAATAGACAGAAAAAAAATTACAAAAGTCATAGTTTGCAGGTACTACAAATGACGTGCTTTTGGAAACAATTTATAACCATCTGAGGAGGTCATTCTCTGACTTGTCAAAATTTCGTGACTTTATTTCAATGATTTGCTTAGGATAGAAGCTTGGCTAGATAAATTAATTTTTAGATTGGCCCGAGAAAATAAAGTTTTTTACACACGCTTCCTATCGAACATCAATGCCTTAGTGTGTGCTTTTTGGTTCCTGTTGTAACATTTTCTTGTCAGCTATGTCATAAAATGGTTTGAAAATCTGTTTTTTTTTTATTCCTCTCCCCAGCTATCCCTGCTGGAATAAGGCCACTACCACCAACAATCATCTACGGTGTTACAGGCAAGAGCGTCAGTATAGATTGCAATTCCTTTGGTCTTCCAGAACCTACCATAACATGGACCTTTGATGGTCGGGTAAGTGGACTTTAGCAGGGACTTACAGCCTTTGACAATATTCCTGACAATTGTTTTCCAAGGCTTAAAAGACCTGGGTTTCAGACATGCAAAATCAGTACACACAGTATTAATAACGTAATTAACTAGTCACTTTGAGGAGGTACCATAAGGGCCGGCAGTGGGCAAGGTACCTGACTCCATATCGGAGGATGGTGACTTCGAAAACCAGTTGGTCAAGAGTAACGGACTTTCCGTCAGAGGATGGTGAGTTCGAGACTCTGGCATGACACCTCTCCTTATTGCTCTATAGGGTAGTGGGTTATGGTTACATCTTGCTGTAATTTGGTTCGCCAGTTCGATAAGTAAAAAAAGAAATGTAAAGAAATGAAATAAAAATCCATCATTATGCATCTCAGCTTAAAGTTAATAAGGCTTTTTTGAGATATGAAATAATTACTTGAATAATTACCTTACATTTTTCTGCTCGTCTTTTGGATTTGCCATATTAAGGTTTACAGGTAATGGTAAAAACTGTTTTTGTGTAACATCGTTAAAGTTCACCTTTTTTCTTTTGCAGGATCTTTCAGACGATCGATACCAAATTTTGTCGAGCGGCACGCTGATCATCAGTAACATAGACACAAGTGATGGCGGTCAATATACATGCACAACTAAAAATCACTTTGGTCGAGATGGAGCCTGTGTGACAGTAAGAGTCAGAGCCAAAGGTATGTTGTACTGTTCGAAATAAAAAAAGAAAATTTAAACACTCGCTCTTTGCAACAAAATTCTGTACCTTTGTTGGTGTTCCTCTTTCCACCAGTTGGGCCAAAGTCACTGTAGCAGGTCCTTTGTGATGGAATGGTCATAGATAATCCAGTATTGTTGTGTGGGGTCACGATGATTTTGTTTTCATTCTAAAAAGTGAACATATTGCTCTCAGTAGTGTCTGCTATGTTTCTCTTCCGCAAAAAAGCATTTTAAACATGATACTTTGTTTAGAAAATGTAAAACACTGATGTTGATTTGGATGCATAGTGTTTCCTCTTCCTTGGGTGTATTTGCCCAAAGACTTATTTTATTACAAGTCAAATTAGGTACAAAATACGCCTAAATCAAATTCAACTAACCCGTAGTACTTTAATTTAATGAAAATGACCATTGGCCTTTGTTTTGCTTTCAGATGTACCATCAGCACCATTGAATGTCAAGATAGAAAATGCTACAGATAGCGAGCTGGATCTCATCTGGTCACCATCTGAACCAAATAACTCACCAATAAAAGTATATATCATCCAGTATGCCACTGCTTTCACTAACTTTACAAAGTGGAAGACATTAATGGAGGAACGAGGTGACCAAAATAAAACCACAGTGTACCTCTCCCCATGGGCAACCTACAAATTCCGTGTGATTGCACGTAATGGAATCGGCAACTCTGCCCCCAGTGAAGAGGTCGGGGAGTACAGTACTCAGCCAGCTATTCCGGAGCGTAATCCTACACGTTTACGTGGAACGGGAGATTTTCCATCAAACATGATTATTACATGGGATGTGAGTATGGACAAGGTTGTTAATGTTGTATTTGCAATTCAAATACTTCATATTTAAGTTCAGTTCAGTTCAGTTCACGGTATCCAAGATAAAATGTACCAGACTGATATCAATACGGGAGGCATTAAGAACATTATGTTATCTGTGATAAGTTGTTTTGTACTTATAACTAATTTATTTGCTATGCGCATGATAAATACAGGGAAGTAACATTTCTAGTAAGTTTAAAATGATCAAATATTGATGACTATCATTAAATGCCGTTTCACCGCAACTACTGGCATTGTTTGCTTGATTTTACCACCAAATCCAAATTAGTGCATGTATAGTGTTTTAAGGGTGTGTATACAAGTATTATTAAGGTAGCAACAGACTTTATATGTGTGTGAAATTTGAACTCTAGAATAAAAAGTGGTTGTCGAATTTAAATATTGCCACCTTTACAAAAATATCACTGAGGGAGTTGGACACATATGGCACATTTTAGCATTCCAATCCTCAAAAAAACATGTTGCCATCTACAATACGAGTATTGCTCTATATGCCTCAGTCATGTCTTGTATTTTTAAAGTCCATATTATGACCCTTATTTAATAGCAGGAAATTTACAAGGAAGAAGAAAATGTCAAATTTGCATGCCCATTCTGAAGTTGTCATATTGCAATTAAAAAGCTATTCCATTGAAAGGAGAAAATTCTAGTAGTATATCAGAAAAGAGAGAGTTTGACGTTGCCACATTCAGTGATATGCAGCTCACGGTCTTGAAAATAGCCCGGAAACCAAAATCCACCCGAATAGAGTCGAAATATTGACAATCATAAATGCATATTTCGGAAAACAGATATTAGAAATGACTTTAAAGTGACTATGGATCAATCGGCTAAACATATTCTTGCTGATATTCTTTATAAGTACGCAGATCACGCGTGCTACTTTACATCGAATGTTTGTGTGCATGTTAATATTATGTGGCATACCTGAGTGACATTCACCTATGCTAAGTGCTCGACAATTGAACAGTATCCTGGGGTATTTATGTATTTCTTTATCAGGAAAGACATCAAGTACAAACAATGAATGATTCTACCAGAAATGTTGGCGCGATGTTCTTCACGAAACCCTATGACAATCCTAGGTATAATCAGTTTTCCCAAGAAATGCGATATCCTTCAAAATATAGAACGGTGGAAAGCTGCTTCTCTTTATGTCTTCCGTACCACCTACAAGGCCGTAGCACTTGCAGGACTTTTGCTTTCTTTGTATATCTCACCTTGTAGCCTGTTCCTGAAGAGGATCACAATGGTCCAGATTTCAGATACAATCTAAGATATCGCAAGGATGGCGAATCTGACTGGAATACTGAAGTCATTCGTGACTGGCAGGAGAGAATGTTCGTTGTAGAGAATACACCAACATTCCAAGCATATGAAATTGAAATTCAGAGTGAAAATTCAGTTGGAACTTCAGCTCAGCCAACCATAACTATTGGTTTCTCCGGCAAAGATGGTAATTATTTAACTTGTTTTATTAAGTTTGATCTGTACAATAACCGTTTTGTTCAACCCTTTATCTTACCATGTACTTCACATTACTATGCACAGATTTTAATATACGTATCACTTATATAGTAATAAACTTGAATGCAAACACGGGATACATGTTTGTTTTGAAGAAAAAGTCTGAGAGTTGAAAAACTCATCTTGATGAAAAGTGCTACCATGAAACTTTAAATAAAAGTTTAGCCAGGCTTACTAATAACAATTCACCTGCAGATATTCTGTGAGATCTACCAGTGCCGCCTAGACATACAGAGTAAAGTGAATAATGTGTTTCATACGCATTGTTACTGGCACTGCAGTCAGCTGCATTTGAGCGTGATATCATAACACCAACCTTTTTTGCCTGACCGATTCGCAGCATGATTCAATCTGAACCTTCTTCATGTTTTACAGTATCGGATCCTGTAGCTGACTTTGAAACAACAACATAGTCTGCAGGTATGTACCTTATTTTAGATTTCCTTAAAAGCTCGTATAGGATAATCAGAATATACATAACCAGTAGTGCCAACTTTGAGTCATCTTTCCAAGATATTCCTCCTTGACACTCTGCCTTCCAAGGGCTACAGATTCCCATATTTCTAATATTTGCTTTCTATGAAACGAGCATGTTTTTTACCCTTCACCTAAGAAAGCGCCTCCATGATAGACACTTTGACTACAAAAAGCTATATACCGAATGAATTTGGTCTTCAACGTCTGGGGCTCATTTAACCTCGTGGAGTGACTAGTGCATTGGCTTGTATTTTTTAATTCAAAAAATACTTTTCTGATAATGTTAAAGAAGGGATGACGGCCATTTTGAATTTCAAGTTTCAGTAAATTAAAGATTATCTGTTTTCGTAGTATGTTACAGTAGAAATTACCGGATACAGACGGTAAGACCTTGAAGTGAAATATAAATTCTATTGAATCATATAAATTTAATTGAAAATGGAACAGTCCGCAATCTTGTGACGTGTTCGTTCCTATGCCCTTCCTTTGAAACTGAACAAAAAGAATCGACAGTCCTGCAACACTTGGTTCTGTCAACTCTGTAGTTTCTCTATTGTCAGATGTGCATCAATCTCTCAGGAAAGACAGTTGTATTCTTTACTGGTGTTAAGCGAAACCCGATAAATATCGATATTCAGCAATGAATTATTATACATATGCCATTGCTTATTACTTTATTTTAACGTAAAATGATGAAAATCGAACAGTAGAATATGGTACTGTCCACAACAATTATACCGCTCGATACTTTCACCACTTGTCTATGGTTTCTCATTAATATTGCTGTTTCAATTCTGTTTCTTCTATCAGCTTCCATCATAAAGAATGTCCGAGAAACCAACAACGAAGGGACACCAAGTCATGTAAGGGAAAGACCATTTTAAGATTTTAGTGATGATGATATGCGCCAAAAGTTGCCGTGATGAAGGAGAAGTGTACATTCATTTCTTTGGTATTTGCTTGTGCTGAACAGTTTGTATTGGCAGGGTCACTGAAGACTTATATTGTAAATATTTGAGGCAGTCACCTGCGTGTTTATCACTCCATCTTTGAAGGATATGTTTTTCAAAGTCGGTTATATAAGACTAAAAAGAGGCATAATTATCTAAAACGGTTGTTAAACTCCATAATACTTTCTCATTGCAAAAACTGATAAATGTCGATGATCAACGATTAATCATTAGGTTACCATTGTTTCTGTGGTCCTTTTCCTTGCATGGAGATGTTGTGTAGGTTGAATTGGCCACTGCCAGGGTGATGGTAAAGGTGATGGATTGGCCAATCAGCTCCACAGTAATCTACATGTACCGTGTAAGTCTTTGTAAATCCAATGCAATAGCAATAGAAACCAGAAGACATTGAAAATATTTCAATATCGTGTTTAGAGTGTGTCAATTATTGTCATTTTTTCACGAGAATGTTAGAATATGTGTATGTTTTGTTGCAAGAGTAACAAAACTCATTAGATGTTGAGAAAACATTCCAAAGTTCGGAAAGGTCATTAAAAATACAAATTACCATTTATTTCAAATGAAACTGCTATCAATCTTTTAGTTCACATATCTGTTGTTGTGTGTAATATTTGACCGACTTTCATAACTAACGATGGTTTTGTAACCAGTGACATGTCCCTCTGATTTAAATATTATAAATGCTATCAGCATGTAAAAGACATTTAAACAGCTGTCTTTCACATCTATCAAATATCTTACTTTAGGATTTCTAGATATGTATATGTAATTCAACAAAAATTCATGAAATATAAAAGAATAATAATAAATAAAATTACTTAGTGACCGTGACACCTCTCATGTGTTGATTAATGTCGAAATCCCCATTACTCAGATCTGACACAGTCAGTTTATCATTGCAACCTTTCCAATACTTATTTTGACGTAGGGGATTGGCCCACATTTAGGTCAAACTTGGCCAATCCACCACGTCTGTCAATCATGCATGATTTGCCCGGTGCGCAGTTTGAGATTGGGCACGATAGCAAACACCATTGTCTGCAAACGCATACCCTGAGTGCTATTTTGGACTTGGCTGTTATAAGTAATTGCACACCCCTCGTGTACCTCATGAACTAAAAGATGGTGATAGATTAGACATTTATGGAATCAGCTATGGGTATGCTTTACAGCAAAACAAAATGGAAAACTCATTTACTGGAGGGGAGCCGAGTGTGATCACGTAGCGGGTCAATTCGTGTAAAGTTAAATACTTACGTTGTGTATAATCTTATTTGGAGCGATTCATACACAAGCAGTGACTTATAAAAAGTTTAAAATTTCAATATTGAAATTATTAGTTGCGCCAGCGGCTTACTGACTAGGCATGCGCAGATTCATAATACACTATGCAAGTAACCGGAAGTGTACCCTACTTTCATGTGCGCCGCTGTTTTTTTTATTACTCGTAAATAAACAAATACGAAACGTGCAAATCATTGTATAATATTCCATTTATAAAATATATCTCTTTTAATAGCCAGTAAGTGTTATCATCCACCTTGTCGCTGATACAAAACACGGTGAATATAACGCATAAAAAATAGAAAAAGGGAGAAAACTGTCATGCATATGAACGGGGCAGACGCAAAGAATGGTGGGATGGAATTTTAGAAAAGCGCCCCCTGTGTCAATAATTAGATTCAAAAATTGTCAGTTTTTAGACTGAACGCTAAAGTTCTCAGCTTATAAGTGGAAGTTGGGTAGTGCGGTTACCATTGCAATGATAATCATTGCATAGTACGTCCCTTGTTTAACGCAATAAGCTGTTATCATGGTAAAAATTGCCAATTTGTGTCCAACATTTTTACACATTACAGAAAATCTATACCTGCACTGCTGTAGGGTTTGACGTCGTGTAGGTACGTGAACTGCTTTCATCAGAGGGAAACTGGGCATAGTTGTCATATGAAGTAACAATTAATTATATTTTATCATGAATCAAAACAAATAACGTAGCCAATCTTAACCCCCTGGCGACATCAAGGGCTGAGCCCTATATAATATTACAGTAAGTAAAAGAAGACTTGTCTCACCCATAAAAGAGTGAGCATGGTCGCGTTTGCTGCAAGGGCAACACTACATGAAGCTATACTGGTTGATTCTTCGTTTTCCGGTCAGTAGAGGAGCATAAAAAAGGTTACGTGCGATTCATTGTCGTGCACGGCGACCGATGAAAACAGTTATTTTTCGCAGCAACTGTGTCGCTAGAATGACATGAGTATTTCTTTTATTTAGTATTACTTCTTTGTGTGTAGGTATGTTGTACATCCCCTTCTTGAAATTATACGATGATTGAGAATTGTGTGGAGATTGAGAATTGTGTGGAGATTGCCTTTTATCTTATATTTAAAGGTCACTCGTTGGCGCTAAATTGTAAACAAACCAAATGAAATTGGAAGTTTAATAGGATTGTCACCACGTAAATATTTCCTTGAGGTGTTCAAAGCAATATTTCTCATCAAAGATGACAAGAAAACCTCTCATACTATATATTTTCAAAAAGCAGAGACTCTAAAGTTCAGTATGGTAGCAGCAGTTTACTCGAAAGATGAAGTGGGTGTATATTTGTGGTAAAAGAACCTAAATTTTGGTATTAATGATAAAAATTAATTTAAGTCAAAAACTTGACACTATTTTCTGAAATGTAATATTTAACTTGAAAGAAGAGTATGTGTAGAAAAAAAAACGACTATTTTATTTTGCATTATCTATCCTCATTCAAAAATGGCAAGGGTTGAAAAACTGACATTCATAAAAAGTGATTAAAATCATGATTAGTAACATTCAAATGCCTCTTATTGAAAATGTACGAATTTTATTGCCACACAAAATAGTCGTTTTTAAAGAGTATTCAAAGAACATAATGTGAAAATATCAGAAAATTTGACCCAGCCGGGGTCGACCAGGAACATATTAACACATAAAAATCGTCAAACAGATTTGACATGAAAAGAGCCGTAATGAGTTTTTCTAACAACTCCAGTGTACATTAATTGAAAGGTAACAATCTTAAAAAGGACATTGAACGTGACGCATTATATTTTCAACTTATGATATGACTCTTGCCTACTAGCTTGTCCTTATCGATTAATCATATTACTACGTGAATCATTCTCAGCAAATTAACTTCGGACCTAGAAAATCTCGGATGTTGGACTGACACCATATATAGAGCAATACCGTCACTGGAGAGACAGGATGACAGACTAGATGGTTCTTACCATTCAAGAAATGACGCCATCAGGAAATGCAAAGAAGCTGCAGTGTCACGTGGATTCACCATATTTGCGGTGCAGAATGGTGGATGGTGTGCATCTAGTGCGGCAGCGGAGAACACCTATCAGGAGTATAGACGGTCTACTAACTGTACAGGTGATGGTGAAGGTGGAGGATGGACCAATCAGGTTTACAGAATCACAAGTACCCCCAGTGAGTTTAACAAGTATTTTTGCTGTTTTTTATTCAAAGCGTTTAATAAAAAAGTTATTAACTGTATTTTCGTTTTTCGATATGACTGCAAAAGGAAAGCGCCGTCGATAGTAGGTGATGATACAAACTTGAAGGCATTGTTTTGTCTTTTTTTGTGAAATCTTTAACGTCATTTTGAGGCGCCGAGGTTTTCATTTTGTTAGTAACTCTTACTTGTCGAAGTGAAGTAATAAACGATCCATGGCTCACGAACAACATTGGCCTTTTTATTGTCACTTGTCATAGAATACATTTTATGGACTGGCGCTCAATTTGAGCCCAACATTGATAAACCTCTATTGTTCGAAGTACGCGGAGTAGCTTTGAGATGGAGGAACCTATTTCGAACCCGCTAATCATCAAGGAGAAAGGTAAAGCAAATGTGAATGGGCGTAAGTAACGTAAAAAAGTAGTACACTCTTGCACTCTGTAATGAAAACCGCCCTGTCTTTTCAATGTCAGAATAGATAATTGTTCAAGGAGTGACAATTTGTTATCCATGTGGCGATCAAACTGAAGCAGACACGATATAGATCACATGGTCGCTCGCTCCGGTTTTTCCACTAATTAGAACTGGCATATTTTCTAAAAATTTAGTGTGATGACTTCCATGCTCGCCAGAAGGGGCTATATTATTCTGTGAAACGACAAACTGCAGCGGAACTAAGTCAAACTGGCGACGTGCATATAATTACGCATGCGCAAGCAAACTTTCGATGACTTTGTGGACAGGGTGTATTGTCGGCAAGCTGATTTGTTGAGGCTCTGTTTCGTCTCATTTGAAAAAAAAATACCCTGACAGTAAACTTCCCGAGTTACACAGCAAATAAATGAAAGGATTAACTGAAAATTGGAGCAACACCAAACAATTTGTAGAACGTTTTGCAAAAAATGAAATAAAAGAAGCAATCCGGATCTAAGTCGAGAATACCAATAACTGCTAAATTTTAGACCAAAAAATTACAATTGCGTATGGGAGAACCTCGATCGAATAAACAACTGCCGTCACAAGAACATTCCTAAAACCTCGTCTTATTTTTTTCAACATTGAACTTGACAGAGGCATTGTTAAACAATTATTTCAGTAGTCATCTCTCTTGCGACAAAATGTATAATATCGGCACAGCCAAAAAATTAATAGATAGGATACCAGGTACCAAAAGATACTCATCTATTTTGGATTACCTCCTTTGTAGGCCGACGCACATAAAATGCTCTCATTATCCAAGTCCATATCTGTGTGATTGCATTCACCGTTGGAGGGCGATGAATGGGAAAGGAATAGGATAAAATTCTTCATTCTTAACACTTTTAGGGGTATTACATGGAGAACAACGCAAAACTGTGCTGGTTATTTCTGCTGTGATAAATAACATTAGCTAGTAAAAGAAAGCTGTCCTTTTCCTACACTAGTATCGTTGTTTCTGGAGTTGTTCTTAGCTGTTTTGACGATGTAGAGTGTTCTTCCTTCGTGTATCAGGCTGCATCAGCACTTGTCATGACAACTGAATTAAGTTGACTAGTAATGCGTCCAGCTACCAGTACTTGTGATAGAATAAATACACATATATTTCTTTACTCACCAAAAATCACAGCATTATTAGACTCAAGAATGTTCCAGATACATATACGTCTAGTGAATTTCAGAGCACAGAGCTTGATGCATGATCTCATGACAGTCCCCGTACAATACGCCGCAGTGTGCAGTACTATGTTGTTTACAACATGGCTAGCTTTAGTGATGTACGAGTACAGCCTTGGTGAAACATAACTCAGTCCGCTTGCAAACTCCTAGATGATGTTCGGTTTGACAGACAGTATATATGTATGCTGGTGGCCATGTAAATGAGGTAAGCCTGAAAAGCTATTCGAACCAGCCATCAACGGGCTAACAACGGCAGGTGTCACCAGCCTTGACCGTTAGAGACTACATGAATGACTCCGGGGCCATTCAAAGTCTCGGTACAAGGTCAGCTACGTCCAACAAACATGGCGACCGTGGTCTGTCCTTTGATCTAACATCTCGGTTACCTAGTTCTGATGCGTTCAATGGTGAGGTTGGACCTATGTACAGGGGAATGGTGGTGTTCACCACTGTGCTGTGGTTTAACACCATTGTTTCAATGGTGAGGTTGGACCTATGTACAGGGGAATGGTGGTGTTCACCACTGTGCTGTGGTTTAACACCATTGTTTCAATAGTGAGGTTGGACCTATGTACAGGGGAACGGTGGTGTTCACCACTGTGCTGTGGTTTAACACCATTGTTTCAATGGTGAGGTTGGACCTATGTACATGGAAATGAACGTGTTCAGCACTGTGCTGTGGTTTAACACCATTGTTTCAATGGTGAGGTTGGACCTATGTACAGGGGAACGGTGGTGTTCACCACTGTGCTGTGGTTTAACACCATTGTTTCAATGGTGAGGTTGGACCTATGTACATGGAAATGAACATGTTCAGCACTGCGCTGTGGTTTAAACCCGTTATTTTCAATGGTAAGGTTGGACCTATGTACATGGAAATGAAGGTGTTCACCACTGTGCTGTGGTTTAAACCCGTTATTTCCAATGGTAAGGTTGAACCTATGTACAGGGAAATGAAGGTGTTCACCACTGTGTTGTGATTTAGCCCAATTGTTTTCAATGGTGAGGTTGTACAGGGAAATGAATGTGTTCACCATGGTGCTGTGGTTTAACAACCATTATTTATAACGGTGTTGTTGGATCCAGCGTGGAGTTGTTTTTATAGAAATGTTGAACACTTTTAAAAAGAAGACATGAAAAAAAATGTTCGTAGCCCAACAGGCCATTAAATTTAAAGGAGCCTCTGACGGAGAGTATCGCGAAATATTTCCAATAGTAACCTGAGAGTTCCTTTTTCCATAATAATAATTAATATAAGTATTATATAGAAATAATAATGTGAATAATAATAGGTTCAATTTCCGTGAAAATTTCACCATAAGGGTATTTTGGGTCGAAAAGACCAAATATGATATCAATTTTACTGCCCCATGTTTCCATGGTAACCATTTTAGGGGTTGAAAATTTCAGTTTTGCTAAT